>JANIJN010000099.1:0-12481 GCA_030557975.1 Soucietia sequanensis | reverse complement strand
TGGGGAATCAGACTTTAGTAAAAGAGTTAATAATCAACAACCAGCTTTAACTTTTTTTGATAACAATTTAAATGATTCTCAAAAGGAAGCAATTGAATTTTCGATAAATGAATCAAATAGATCAATCATTCATGCTGTGGTGCCTAGAAAGTGACTTGAATACGAACTAGTTGAAAGCTGTTCAAGGTGTGGCTGCAAGATCAACATTTCAAACTGTGATCATCGAACCCATGAACCCTTGATAACAAATTGGACTTATCATCGCTTTATTTGCAGCACTTGTTATACCCATTCAAGATCAGAGTAAAAGCCATTGGCCCTTCTGCGTAGTTTCAATGCCGATAGCGGGCCGCAAATATAACAAAACTCCTGCCAAAGACGACGTAGAAAAACATGCGACTGATGACTTCTACGTAGGGCTGACAAATGCGGTTACATGCCTACTGTTTGCTAAATTTGTCACCTGCTGGGAAGATTTCACGATACAGTATCAGGTCAGTCTTCCTTGACGTTATTTTCAGTTATACACCGTGCTCTAGTGACGTTAAGACATTTTATCCAGATTGATGATTAGATCTTAGAGACACTTTTCGTGAATTTTCTTTGCTGTCAAAAAACAAATTTAATTGCTTTTTTGCTTTTTTCTTGCATCGGCCTGCACATAATGCACTTTTCACCGTTTCGCAGTTTCCATTTACGGCGTCTACTCAATATACGGCAAAAGTTAGCAGTATTAAGTTTTTTACTTTTTTATTTTTTGATGAATCATCTCATTCTTTTTTGATATATATATATATATATATTTGAACCTGATTGTAATCAGATTATCGGTTTCGTAAGTCAAGTATCGAAAATGTCTGGTTCAATAGACAAATCAATTGAAGTGAAACGGTCTGAAGATCAGATCATCTACGAAAATTCAAATACATCATCATCTTCTTCACCTTCTAAACAACCCACCAAATGGACAAATTTTGTTGATTCTTTTAAAAGGCCCGAAGATTCTTCTAAAAAAAACCTCGAAAGCACCATATCCAAAGATGCTAATGATTTAGAAAAGGCCATTCAAAGTACTGCCAATACTGAATTGAAACCAGCTTTTACTCAAATTCATCAATCTTTGATTGCAATGGCAGGTTGTGTTGGTAGTGGTTTATTGATTGTAAGTGGGAAAGCCTTAGCTCACGGTGGTGGGGCTTCAGTTATACTTGGTTGGGCTTTTGTTTCTTCCTTCTTATATTGTACAATGCAAAGTTTAAGTGAACTATGTTCTACTTTCACAGTCAGTGGTTCCTTCTTTACTTATGCAACTAGATTCATAGATCCATCATTTGGGTTTGCTGCTGGTTTAAATTACAGTTTGTTTTGGTTAGTGGTCTTGCCTCTTGAGTTAGTGGCTGCTTCTTTAACTATCAATTTTTGGCAATCTGATATCAACAACGTTGCTTGGGTTGCTATATTTTATGTTCTTATTATATTCCTCAACTTTTGTGGTGCATCAACATTTGCTCACACTGAATTGTTTGCAGCTGTTGTTAAGCTTTTAGGAATTGTTGGTTTCGACATCTTAGCAATTATTTTGATTTGTGGTGGAGCTGGTGATCAAGGTTATATTGGGCTGAAATATTGGCACAATCCTGGGGCTTTTAACAATGGTTTCAAAGGATTTGCAACTGTGTTAATTAGTGCAACCTATTCTTTGGCTGGAACTGAATTAGTCGCAATGACTCAAGTTGAAGGAAAAGCAAATCCTAGAATCGCTTTACCAAGAGCTATCAAACAAGTTTTTTATCGTATAATCATATTTTATATGTTAACTTTAACCTTGATCGGATTTTTAGTTCCTTACAACTCGGAACAATTGATTAGTACATCGTCTGACGCCACTGCTTCTCCCTTTGTTATTGCTATCAAAGCGGGTGGTATCAAAGTATTACCATCTATTTTCAATGTCATTGTATTAATATCTTTACTTTCAATCGGAAATTCACTGGTTTACGGATTTTCAAGAACAACTCTTTCATTAGCAGAATCAAATTTTGCTCCTAAATTTTTCAAATACGTTGATAGAAAAGGTAGACCATTAGGTGGTATCATTTTTGCAGCAATATTTGGTTTACTTGCATTTGTTGCTGCGTCTCCAAAACAAGCAGAAGTATTCGACTGGTTAGTTGCTCTTAGTGCTTTATCAACCTTGTTCACTTGGGCTTCGTGTACCGTTTCTCATATTAGGTTTAGAGCTGCCATGGCCAAACAAGGTAGAGATTTAAATGAAATACCTTACTTATCAAAAACTGGAGTTTGGGGATCATATTATGCAACTATTTGTCTTATTGTTGTGTTGTGTCTTCAGTTCTGGGTTTCATTATTCCCATTAGGTTCTAAACCAGATGCTACAATTTTTTTCGAGAATTATTTGGGTGCCGTTATCGTGTTAGCATGTTATGTTGGTCATAAGATTTACTCAAGAAATTTACAATTTCTCGTTCCTTTGGACGAAATGGATTTAGAAACTGGCAGAAATGAAACTGATCTTGAAAAATTACAACAAGAATTATTACAAGAGAAGGAAGCATTGAGAGCAAAACCATGGTATATAAGAGCTTACTACTTCTGCTTTTAATTTTTTTCTGATCACTGGATATAATCAAAGGGTAATTCGAAACTCAATTTTGAATCTAATCTTCATTTTAATTACACCTGACAATTGTGCACTTCTGAAGTATGCACCTCATATTACGATTTATTTTCAACTGATCTTCATTTCACCTTCCTCATTCCTACTGCATCTCATTCCACGATTTTTAATGATTTTATAGACATGTATATACTCTAATTTTGTATAATAGTATTCTTTTAATTGATACATTCATTGATTCCATTCGAAATGCTTGTTGTAAATGTCTGGTCTTGCTTCTAAACAGCTCTTCACATTATATCGTAAATAAAAAGTAGCTCTTTACTATGTATGAAAGAAATCTGTGTCACGGCTCATGCGAACGAAAGAAGTGCTCACATAACTCATCTTTCTTTGAGTGACCTACGCTTCTCTATAGTTTCAATTCAGTTTCGACTCCTTTTCACCCCACCATCCAATAGTGTAAATTTATTGTATAGCTATATATAAAGTCAATGTCGCTAAAAAGAACAGTTTGAACGGTGAAGCGTAATACTGTACTTTTTTGGCACCTACGCGCAGACAGTATATTTTTACATTATAAGAAAAATTTCGTTTCATATAATTTAGCCCACCACTGATATAAAAAAAATATTCCGATACCGGGAGTCGAACCCGGGTTTGCTCGGTGAAAGCGAACCGTGCTAGCCGTTACACTATATCGGAATTTAATATGCTAAAATTAGCACCGTTAATTACCAGTTCTTGCTTGACTTAGCTAAATTTTTGAGAGTCAGGGGCGAATTTTGCGGTGGGTTTTCTTCCAAAAAAAATGATCGGGAGGAACTTAAATCGGGTTATTCTAGTAGCAAATAACTTCCACTGTGCAATTCAATTCATTGTTGTAAGTCCATACTTCTTTGAGGAATATACAATGACATTTTAACACTTTAAACTTTGATTAACTTTTATATTCACTATAATATAAACTATATCAATTACTTAAACATCTATAAAACTATATAAGATAGATGAGGATATATTCATCTACTTATACAAATCAATTCAATACATTTTGTATTACTGTTATGTGTGACCATATGTATTATGTTGTAATAGTTGGTCTTAGCATTGCTTGTGTAACATACCAACGAAATGCTAAACCTTTGCTATTAAACATAGCCAACATAACATAGCTATCAGTAATACTATTCCAATATATTCCAACATTCATTAATGCTACTGAGTGCGAAACTGGGTAGTATGGTGGGAAAACAAATGTAAATCTCACAAGCCTCAAATACACAAATTTACACACGTATCTCCAATTACATACAACAACGCGGGTTTTCATATAGATTTTCCCTTTTCTTCGACTGTATATATCTAGTTAGTAAATAATTTAATATATATTCATTATAGTAAAAAAAAAAAAAAATTCTAAGATAGGGGCTTTTTGCAACTTTTTCTCCTCGCCATTCAACTAATATAGTTAATTTACAGTTGAATGTATATTCAAAATAGTAAAAAAGAAAAATTTAGTAGTATACAAATCAACGTCATCCCAAGTACTTCATCCACTGATAGTCATATGTCATATGGACGGAAACATTGCTCAATTTCGTAACATCGCAACCTTGATCAACAATTCTTATTCACAACAATCAATCTCCAACAACAGTGCACTTTCTCAAGAAATTGAAGAAGCAAGAAATACACCGATAGCACTTATTGATTTCACCAAAGCCTTCGACTCGATATCCCCTCAATATAATACTCATTTGTGGCACTCATTAGACCTAGGTATTTACATCACTCGAGCAATATTAACAATTCTTACAACTCAAGATGCACACGTCTACATTAACGAGCAATACAGTAAATCGTTCCCCCTTCAAGTTGAAACAATGCAAGGAATTCCTGTGACACCGTTCATTTTCATTTTGGTGGCCGAACCTTTCCTTTTTAAGAGTCAACGTTGTCTTGGAGAAATCAAAATAAATCTAAAGTATTTACAATCAATAGCAATTAAAACAATGGCGTTTGTGGATGACATCGTTATCTTTTTGGGTAACGATATAGACGCAAAGGTCCTCAAACATATTTGAACAAGTATCAAATAGAAAAGTAATTGAAAACCAAATCAAATATTTACGACTTTAATCAGTATCTACCCTACCCCGAGCTTGTCATGGTTTTTTGAATTATCCAGTTCATCATTATGAGACAGATACATACGAATATTGTTAAAGCTAGACGTTTCTATAGCTCAAGTTTGACATAATTAATGTTGAAGCTGGATGTTTCTAATCGTGGAAGCTGACATAGTAAATAGTTGATTGGAACTTAATTAGTAGTATAGTAAGGGTCACAATAGATATTATTATGATGTAGAATATAAGGGATAACTCTTAATCTCTATGATCATTCCCTTACTAGAAAAGTGCCGATGACTGAACATTTATATTCAGCTCATCGCACTCGTCACAATCTTGAATTACCAATCACAAAGTGAATATTACTCTCTACAAACATATCATAAATATACAGTAGTCTTTGCAACATTTGTTTTAGTGCGACATTCAATGTCGTACATATAAAACTAATGTTCCAGTGCGACATATTATATATTAATGATATTCCACTCTACAATCGTAATATTCAACAAATATCTTGGCTTCCCAAATACACCTTTTAATTGGAGTAAAGAAATTTATTCACTTATTCGTATGCTACTGCTGCTGACCATTTCTGAGTATCTTTTGATACAAAGAGCTATGGCCATAGACTGCTACATATTTTCGAAAATTCACTTCAGGGATCTTCATAGTCCGATGAATGAAGAAGAAATCTTCTTATTCTATAAAAGAATCAAACCGTTTTTTAGTCCTCGTATCTTAAGTATGAGACTAATAACAAGCCAAAGGATTTTGGGGGCTTTGGCTAACTAAATCTTCATCTCCAACTTTTAGAAAGAAGAGCTAAAAATATTTTTCACGTACTAACGGATAAACATAATTGGCATTACAAATTGTTATGCCACAATTTTTCATTTTTAAAGTTACTGAAGTTACCGAAATCCCAGCAGATTAATGTGCGAAATCAATCAATGTACACCTCTAATGAGTCTTATTTATGAAGTATATTGATCATAGCTACTCTCTTCAATGCATATGTCTCCTAAGCTATTCATATCGTTTTTTCTTTTCAGCAATAATGACTATACAATTAAGCCACGTAAATATATATTTTTAAGGAAGAAGGAATAATCGTAAACCGTAGGGGAAGAGACAGAGATAAGAAGAGATTCAAGAAAAAGGAGTTGAGAAAGTAGTCTTCTTGGGGAATTTTCTCAGCAAGACGTAGTAAACAGCCACGCTTTGCAATTAATTTTAGGCTATAACTGTCAAAACATACCGCCGAGTTTAAGCAGTGATGTCTCCTTTTTTTCCTAGACGCATGGAGGAATCATTTTGATCAAACGCTTCAATGCAAATATATATCGAAAAGCGATACATAAAACATGATAATAGAAAGAGCCCTAAATCTCCAATTCGAAAAAGATCTTTCGTAAGAGAAAGAATAAGTTAGGCTATGACTTGTAAAGAGATAGATAATAAATCACGGTAAAAGCAACAGACTTTCCAGTCGAGCCAGGAATTACAAGAGAATCCTGCAATTGCGATCGTCGAGCCAGCTGAATGTTATATTTATATTTTATATAGATTCAACTACAAAAACTAAGTATATACTTTTGAAGGCCAGAGTGAAAAACATCAAGAAAACCTTTAGGAAAAGACGTATCTGTTTATCGAAATAATATAGTTTATCTCTGTTATTGGAACTTGTTGATTGTAATGAATCGAAGTCAGCTACAATCCTTAATAATTTTGTTTTGCCTTTTGAAAATCTCTAACAGTGATTATTTAGCCACATTTGTATAATCCTGGTCAGGACTAATTCTGGTTTACTCATGTTACATAGAATTATAATATTTGTTTGTTTTGTTGCACCTTTTCCAAGAAATACGTAGAATGTCATACTTACTTTCGATCAGATGTACTCTTTATCTGCTATTGAAACAACTTCTCGAATAATTCAAGTCATATTTTTTTGATCCTATGCTCAATACCACATTTTTTTTTTTCAAGTGCCTCTCGCGACTACATCCTTAATGCGTTCAATCCAACTATGCTCTTCTGCTTAAACTTTCTATATTGATAAGTTTCTGTAGCGATATATTAGATAAATTTATGATCTTCATCGTCTTTGCAGAATTTGTTTTTTCTTTATATGAGCATTTTTTACAAATAAATTACTATAGATTTATTGAATATCTAACATCTGTTTGATTCTATGCAAGCAGTGAGCCAGTAAGGTAAAGTTACCAAGAAGTTTTCGAACCGGCATAGTTAATAAAAGTATTGTTATCTTTCCAAGTAAGGTTATCGATTATGTTCAGAATTCAATTCACTGATTATTCAGCTTCTAGAATTTCAAAAGCACTTTCTAATTGCGCACGGTTTGCTCGATTATTTCCTGGGCCAAATCAGCTACGACCAAAGCAGGATTGAATATCCATACACCGTGATTTAGTACTACTTCATTCTCTATTTGCGTCTACTTTTCTTCACTTTTACTCATTACTTCACTTTTCATCAATTGTTGCAATATGTCTAATTGCGAAATTCAACCCAGCTTTTGATAAACCATACGCGGATGATGAATAGTTGAGACAATTGTTAATTTTGGCTTTGAAATTGCTATCACCACTATCAGCTTTGAATGTGAAATATAAAATACACTAACGTGAATATTCCAGCTAGTCAGATAACATTGAGCGTTTCTACGAACATATTTATGAGAAATTAAAAAAAAAGAGACTCTGATTCTTCTTTTCGATTTATATTCCGATTTTGGTTTTCATTATCTTTAATCTACATTTAACTATATAACTAATTATATGTTTTTGAAGGGTAGGGTCAAAAATACGTTAAAAGTTCGTATCATAAGTTAAAAAAATTTAAGAATGTTCAATTAACGAAGAGCCTGACAGCCCTAAATTGGGCTTACAAGTTCTTTACCAAGACCTCTTTGATCCATCGTAATTAATGAAAGTATTATTATCATCTGGACCGAGACTATTAATGATTTTGATAAGTTTTGCTACTGAATCTTCAGGTTGGAGAATTTCATAATAAGTACTCAATGCTTCACTGTTCTCGGATAAAAACTTCCTACTAATGTCAGTCTCGACAAGACCTGGATGAAATGCAACGATGATCGAATTTATAATATAATCATTATCTGATTGAGAATTATCAGTGGCAATATGTCTAATTGTAAAATTCAAAGCAGCTTTTGACAAACCATAAGACGATGTTGGAAAAGGGATTGCATTATTAATGAAACCTGCAGCCGATGAAATAAACAAGAACTTCTTTGTTGTTGAGTTTGCTTGTTTAGACCAATATCTATGAATTGCTTTATATAAGATAACTGGCCCCACAGTATTTACTTTGAAATGTTCATAAATATTTTCTACTGGAATATCAAGAATGGAAGATTGTGCATCAACACTTATACCAGCATTTTGTAAAACAACATCTACTCCTTCTGGTGCAATTTCATCAAGAACTTCCAATTTCTTCTTGGAAATTTTTAATGAATCGGAAAAATCATACTCAATTATATGTAAATTTGATCTTCGTAAATCTTTCAATACTTGAGCATTTTTAAATGATCTTGTAGTGGCAATAACTTTGTTCGATGAATTTTGAGAAAACTGTTTAGCGAATTCTAATCCAATACCACGAGTGGCACCAGCAATAAAGTAAGTTGTTGTAGTCATTCGCAAAAAGTTGTGTTGAAGTTTGGGAAAGAGAAAGGTTTAATTCAGGTTTGTATATGGAAGCCTTAAAGGATCGTAATATCATTTCAAAAGAATTTGAGAAAGGGGAGCACACCGGACGGGGTACTTATACCAGTTTCTGATGAAAAATTTAAACACATTGAATAGCTTTATTTATAGTGATATTTGATAAAATTCCGATTAATTAACACCGAGAAAAATCCGATCCCAATTAGTATCTATTTACGACTATATCTCAAATTACTTTAACGTGTATTTAGCTTCGGTAATTGTACCTCCTATTATTTAGCTTCGGTAATTGCTTGCACCTCCTATTATTTAGCTTCAGGAATTGCTTGCACCTCCTATTATCTAGCTTCAAATAAAAGGACTTACTGTCTGATCTTGGATCTAACTTCTCCGTTACCTGCTCTCCATTGTATCTAACGACCTTCTATCATATTGAATATTGAATTTACATACTGCTCTTATTCCACTTTCAAGCTAGCTCTCTATAACATTCTACTGTAAATACATACGACTGTGGTTTTCATGAATGTTTTTTTAACCGTATCATACATATAAGATGACTATTTATTGTAGTATAGTGTTTGTTATTTCACGTTAATCAATTGAAGATTAATATATGTAGCCCTGGGTAACTGTGATAGATTAATTATAAACAATACTTTACAAGTTGGCTTGCTGTAGATGTTAATCAATCAATTACAATATCCCTGCTTCACAAATGTGTTGAATTGAATAGCAGCCCTACTTTTTTTTTTTCATTCAACATAAATGGATCAAAATCATTGATTCAAATTATATAGAAGCTCATAATACAAAAAAACTTTTCTAGAACATGTTTTGGCTAGCTCAGCTGCATTTGAATAGATTCTTGAAAGTACAAAGCGACATGACGCTGAAAGGCCACGAAAATTATTGGTGGAATAAAATTAAAAAGCATATAAAAGTTTTCTAACTAACTTCATTACTAAAGAAATGTGCAACTTACAGTTCTACTGTGGCCCTTTTTATTTATCCTAATACTGTTCGTCGATCAATTAATCAAATTATTCTTCAATTTTCATACTTAAATCTTGCACGTAATTTAGGACCATGAAAGTGAAAAAGTACTGGGATTAAGATCATACTCATGGTAAGAAAGGATAACACTGTGGACCCCCAGCCAACAGGATATTTTTTTGTCGACAAATTGTTGAGCAAAAAATTTTCAATTATCGCAAAAAATGCAGCAGTATAACACCTCACTAGATTGTTAGTAGCAAATACAGAAGCTATATGTTTAACTTGAAAACTAATAGCTAGTCAATTAAACAATGTTTAGTTTATGAGTTGACCTTTTGTTTTGTTTTGATTGTTAGTTAGTTGATTTGTTGATTTGTTGCTCAGTTGATAAGTTGTTTTGATTGTTGATTTTATCGGTACGCTTGAGTTCATTCATTCATAGAATGTGATTGGTTTTCGGCCTTTTTGAAAAATACTTTGTTGATTATTGCTTCATTGCTTTTGGTTTGAAAAAGAGTTATGTTCGTAATGTTCTTCCTTAAATTCACTCGTTATATATATATTCTCTTCCTCTTTCTTTACTCTATTTCTGCTTTTTTGGTTTTAAGTCGTAAGTCTAGTTTGTCAACAATCAATGGATTGCTTGTTGATTTACTATAAATCACATTTATTATCGTTTCTCTTTAGTTTGTATCAAGTTTATATAGTTTATTTCGAAGGACGCTTACTCTTATCATTTGCAGGGTATGATTTTTTATGTTTTTCTCTAATTTTGTCAATTACTGTCAAAAAATAACAGTTTTACATGACTTTTCTCTTTCACGATTTACTAAATACGACTATTTTTTCTTATCTTGTCTCTTTCTTTTATATCGGCAAAAGCAAATTACACATGCTACTTGGCATTCCGTGTAGCATGAAGGGTGTATAAGATGCTTTATAGATAGTTAATAAAGCTGCCACTTCTGCGCTATATGCAGGGGTGACATTGATTTAAAAGTGAGCGATAAATAAAGTTAAATTCCCTTCTTTCTCAGTCGTCTCCATTTAATCAATATATCAGAGAATGATGTCTATTCTTTTCCCTTCTCATATTCTCAGTAGAGGTTCCAGTTAGGCTCGACAGCTCGTCTCATATGCTCGGTAGTCGTCCCAGTCAGGCTCGATAGCTAGTGAGAAAAGGTCAAGTCTCAAGTCGGTTCACTTTTTGCTCAGCAATATTCAGCTATACTCGGGTACCTTTTGTCAGTTTCTGCTGAGAATATCAGTGGCCATTCAATCAAAGTCATCATGTCGTATTGGAGAGTTGTATTTATCCTATTCATGTCAGAAAAGTACAATTTTATTTTTTTCAAATTTCATTATGTTTTTGGATTTTGGCGTATATTTCAAATCATATCAATTTATGGCAAAATAATAATTCAACACATGAAAAAAGAATAGGGAAATGATGAGAAAGTTTCAGAGAATTGATTTATACTGGTTACAGCGAGGAAGTTACCGAACTGCTGTTGTGGGAGTTTTATTACTGTTTTTTTAATTTTTTTTCAAGTTTTTAATTTTAAACGAAAATACTTATGTTGAAGATCTCAAATTAAATAATCCATGTCATTTCAATGTCTGTTTAATGCTTCCGTCAGAACAGGTCAATTAATTTTTTTGTGAAATTTCACATTTGTTTTTGTTCCGAGCTCAAGTAATCTCACACCATATGATTTTTTGTCAATATAATAATTCAAACTATGAAATAAGACCACAGTAATGATGATAATTTCTTGAGTAATCTAATGATGTTAAATACATTCATAAATCAGTTGATTTGTCGGTGTCAGATTCATTTGAGTCAGTAGTGGTCATTTCACACTTGTCATTCAATTTCTCAGGCAATCTAAAATATAACTCAACCAAATCGTACACACATGTTGATTGTATGAATGAGCTACTTTTGGGTATACAATCTCGACAAACGGACAAGTATTGCTGTAATTATGGTCATCTATAGTTCTGTAAAGCTATATTTTAATATAATTAATTAAGAAAAATGTAGGAATAAATTCATATTTCATTTTTTTCATAGATGCAAATAAATACTTGCTTTATCAGGCAACGTATGCAAACCCCAATAACCTGCTGCCATGTCGTCTATAACTTCCAGGACATAACACTAACAGTCCCCTAATGCTCCTCCAAGTTTCCAATTCAATAGTATTCTGACCGACTGCGTTTCTAAGTATACATGTAAGTCCATTTTATATAGTTTAGACAATTCCATAATTCAATCAATATACTTTGATCCAATTATTGTTGAAAAATTATGATTCTTTCTCTCTTACTCAACAAAGAAATTCGGAGATTCAAGACAATGAGTTCAATCATAATTATATTATCAAGTCATATAATCTCAACAAATACCGTCATTGGCGTATCAAAACAACTTGGTGTCTTCGACGACGCAACATGAATGTTTAATCTTCATCGGTTATCGTAAATAAAAATTCCTTTATGACAACAAGATGCTCCAAATGCTTTGTAATCGCTCCTTAAATGTTGATTACTTTTTTGTTTCTACAAATAAAGGATTCGAGGGAACGACTTATAATTTCAAATCAAAAATATAGATTTCTTTCATACTTCACCTAAAATGAAAAGAGCAAACTCAATAAATTTCACCCTTTCACGATGATAATTGTTACCCTGTGAAAGTTATTAGGAAAATAATCTTCCAAATTATACGTTGATACAAATGTGTGAAGACATTCATGTTGAAATGAAATTAGTTATCAGTGATGGTGAGTTGAATAAGGTTAATTCATGAAATTGATCATAGTTTTAACGGCTATTCAAGATTGATATGAAAAAAAGCTTGTAGATAATTCCAATGTTATAGAAATTTGAATAAAATAAACACATGTGGTTTTCCACTTCGTATTGAGAAGTTTATATTAGTAAGTATATATTATAAATGATGTTATAATAAATTAAAT
>JANIJN010000098.1:0-14031 GCA_030557975.1 Soucietia sequanensis | reverse complement strand
AGAATATAGTCTTTTAAATACATAATAAAAAAGTGCATAAAGTAATTCTACTTAACGTAAACTACCCTATCAATTGTTAACTAGTAAATACAAAACATCTAATTAGTCTATCACTACGGCTCATCTACTTACCGATCACAATCAACTAACTAGTGTGTATTTAATCTAAGGATATTGATAGTATCTAACTACAAGGGCAGAGAGCTGCAAAACATATACATATGCTTGAAAACGCAGCGAAGTGATCGATACTTAAATGATTAATGGAATCCGTAAGATCACGATCAAACCCCGACACACCCAAACAGATCTTGGCAATATTCTACTATACAGATATCGCAAGAATAGTTAACGAACCTTAGAGTGGACCCACTAGAGAATAGAGGTACCCGTTAGGTTGAAGTGCAACAGTTTATAAAATATATATAGGTGCTGGATTGATCAAGAGTGGTTTTTTACTATTGTGCTAATACTTATGCGTATACAGCTTATGGCTGAGGTACGGGTTTAGTACAATGGTTTCCCACTCTTACTAGGAAAACTAAAGGGGAAACTTCTGACAAAAGATAATTGAGAAAAGCCAATTTAGCGGCCAAGCTAAAAGTGAAAGTGGCGTGATCCAAGATAGAGACATGTGGCCCCACATGGTACTACAGATATTAAAGGACACCTAATCCCAAGGTTAATTAAAAAGGACTTTATTCTGGAGAACAAATTTTTTTACAATCGAGTTAATTATTATTATTATTATCACTTAAGCAATAATTACTATCCGAAGTCACCCACGTACATCACACAGCTATACTCACTCTAGTCAGAAGTTAATCAATCCATTTAAAGGCACTCCCCGTTGAATATATACGCACTACGTGCCGTCTTTCCTGGTTAAAATAGTTTTACTGTAGAAATAGTAAATTAGCTTCTAATCTAGGGTATCGATATATTTATACTCAAAGGGACTACTGTGCTTATACATCCCTGTTATAGTGTGTTTTGTTACATCGATAACTTGAACCGATCTATTATCTTTTTTTTTCTTCCACATTTGGACAAATTACAAAATTATTATATTAATTGAATAAATAAGTTTATGAACCGAGGTTCAGTCTAGTCTATACGAGCAAGAAATTTCAATACGAACTATCGATTTGACTACCTAAAAATTGGCTTATATGATTATAACAAAATTTATCAGTGAAGTCAAGATCAGTGGCTTGACCTCTAGGACCAAGGTAATCTGAGCCTTCGACATAGAAAAGGCAATCGTGGATACCACCCTTCTCGATTATATATTGTATCGACTTGGAATGTTCATTATTGAAAAGATTTACCCAATCTTCAATTCCATCTCTCAAAATTTCTCTTTCTCCGGCAATAAGTATATTTCTCTTGATATTATTAAGTGGTTCGACCAAATCCCAGTGGTCTTCATAGACTGTGTTTGTGAAGTTTATGAAGTTATTTATGTCATTTTTAGATAATCCATTGGAATACCATTCAGCCATATCAGTATCTATTGCTCCCAAGTCACCATAAACATTGACTCCGTGCTTTGGGGGCATGTGTGGATTTGTAAGAGGTTGAACCCAAGGTGATATAAGTGCGAGAGATTTTGGTTGTGGTAAAGAAACATTCCAATCAAAATCATCGAATTGAGTGAATTGTTCGAAATGCTTTTTAGCTTCTTTTCTGTAAGAAATTATTCTAGACAAAGCTAAAGCTAGGTTCCCACCTGCTGAATCACCTATGATATTTATATTCTTGTACCCTTGGTCAACGAGAGAAGTGTATGTGGATAAAGCTTCCTTAATCTGGGTTGGATAAGTTTGTTTGTTACAAGTCAATGAATAGTCAAGGATAAGAATGGAAATTTTGGAGCGATGAGTACTAGGAATTGAATAATATAATGCAAGAATCCCCATGAATTGAGTTTCGAAAATATTTAAAACAAAACCACCTCCATGAAAAAATAGAAGAACATCTTCCTTGTTGTCGGGACTGTTTGTATCGTTTCTTACCAACCAATTACTTTTATCATCGAATTTAGCACCAAAGTTTGACAATTGTTTTGTTAAAGGGTGGTTTTTAAACTGTTCCATTAACTGTGTTAAAGGTCTATACACGAACGTGGCCACATCTTTAGCAGTATAAGTACTTGATAAGTGATATAATACAGACATGTATATATTTTTTCTCAAGGAATCTTTGAATTCAATACTTGTCTTCGAGTAAACAGTCCCAGTTGTGTAAAACTGGAAAATTGTTCGTAAAATCACTAGAGGTGCAGTAAGTGCATGAAGTAGGAACTTGATACTAATCATATTTGGTAAGCAGCTGGACTGACTAGACTAGTTCGATCGAGGAAGAATATACCTTAAATGCAAAGGAAAAGATAATATATATAAAAAAGGTAATTCAAGGATTATTAATCTCAGTGGAATTTTTTTGTAGAAAGCGCAAAAAAATACCTGATCTTTGTGATTTAACACCTAGATTCAGAAATTATATACGCCTTTAATAAATTTTATTGTGTTGGTGCCTCTTCTTATGAAAGCCGCTTATAAGATCCACTCTGCATTGTTTGCTTCGGATATTCCACCGTTGCCGGTTGTAATTGAACCCGGAGCTATTCTATATATGTACATTGGCTGCTGTACCTCATTCTTTAGATGAGATGCTATCACATCTATAGCCTGCACACTAGAATACTGTAGCACCCTGAATAGTTTTTGACTGATACACAGAACAAATTATGTATGTGTCCTCGAGGATTTGGCTGCTGCTTTAGTGCGATTGTTCATGCTTGAATGGCTCTTCACAGTCGTAAAAAAAAGTTCTAGATCAATGAACATGAAAGTTTAAATCATTCGTAAATTAATTATGAACAAAGAATAGAATTCGAGTATCTAGTAAGGTCAAATTTTTTCCATCTTCAAAATGGCTTTATTTTTTTTCATTGTGTTTATGCTTTTGTGTACTATACGACAATAAATTACATTTCTTTCTCTCTTAGCGTCGAGTTGACTAGGGTGATAAAAGTGATGTACTAGCTTAAAATTCTACAAAGCTAAAAAAGAAAATGCCTTCATCTTTCATTTTATTCTAAGATATTCATATATATAAGTGTACAATTGTGATTATAACTTGAAGTTACTTGATCCTTGTGGTCCTTGAGATTTTTTGATATTACCTTTAACATCTCTCATTTCACCTTTATTACCAATAAGTGTAACATTCTTGGCCTTGGATAAGGTATCAATGACTTCACCAACTCTTTGTCTTTTTCTATCACTACCTGGTTGTTTGTTTGAATCGTTTTGTTTGTTTTCTTGTTCTTGTAATTCTTTTCTTTCATTGAAATGTTTAGCCTTCTTTCTCTTAGCAGCTCTTCTTAATCTTTGCTTGTCTTCACGGCTTAATTCTTCCTTGGAATATGATAACCCTGATTTTAATTGGACTTCAGATTTACCTGCAACTCCATTAGCTTTTGGCTTGTCGTCTCCAAGTTTATAAATTTCTTGTGGAGCCAAAGTTGATTCACTGGAAACATGTATTGGCTGAGCGTCTTCCATATTTATTGAGGCTGCGTTATCATTGACCTTGATATCAATAGATTTGAATTGATGTGGTTTAGGAACGTAATGGGCAGAACATAAAGAGTCTAAGTGATGATTGACAATAGTAAATAAATCACTGATTTCATCATGTTGCTTCTTAACTTCTTCTGAGATTTCTTGTTGCTTCGAATCAACCTTGTTATAATCATCTTCGTATAATTCTGCTAACGACCTTTCTGATTTGCTCTCACTTAACTCAAATTTTTGTCTATTATGAAACTTTGAAACATCGGTTATTATTCTTTTTGGTAAGTCGTCAAATTCATCGTCTTTGATCCTACGTTTGATTAAATCCTCTATGCTTTCGGTAACTTCATCTGTGATGACTGGCACTGGTTTGGCCGTTCTCTCAAATTCCAATACATTTGATTCTTCATCATCTAACAATGAATCTTGTGGACGATCTTTGGATGCTATTTCACCCTTCATGGTCCATTTTTTATCTGCCAATAATTCCGCTTCCAATTCTGCTATTTCTGCTTGAAGCTGTTGTTGTTGTTTTTCGAATGATGATAATGTTTTACCGGTATCTGAAGCTTTCTTGGCTTTTCGCGATTCTAAGTCTTCTTCTTCATCTGCAAACAAATCATTCATAGCACTCCCGACAGCAGTGTCGTATTCTGTTTCATCAAACTCATCTTCTTCTTCCTCTTCGCCATCATTTTGTTTCTTGCTCTTTGTGGCTTTTGACTTCAATACTTGACCCGGTTTTTGATAAAAGTCACCGAAATATGGCATTTCCTCTTCTTCATCATCTTCTTCACTTATGCTACCAAAATAATCGATACCTTCATCATCTGGGTTATTGTCTTGGTCGTCTCCTTCTTCTAATGCTAGAGTTTGTTTATTGAATTCGTCAATGTCGAAAAATTCATCATTTAAACCAAAAACATCCTTTGTTTGTTCTTTTTCCTCGAACTCTTCAACATCCGAAGGTATTTGGGTTTCTGTATCTGATTCGGCTTCTGAATCGGATTCTTTTTTCTCTTCTTCTTCATCACCACTAAAGCCTTCAAATTGTTCTTCATTTAATGTATTTACGTCTGAATCTATGTCTTCTTCATCTTCATCTATTTCTTCAAGTCCACTTTTTTCTAAATCCTCATCGGAATCACTTTCTGATTCAAGATTATGTTTAATTTCTCCATTTGAATATATTCCAAATTGTTCTTTTAACTCAGGAATTCTTTCGAATAATAACTTTTCCACAACTCCATCAAGGACCATTTTCGATTGGCCAAAAACTTGAGTAGCATCCAAGCCATCGACATATATTTCATCCAAAACAGAATATTTTTTGGCTAATGGATCTAACAAATACTTAGCTATTTTGTTAAAATTATTATGTGCATCTTGCTTACTGCTGAACTTGAATATATCTTGCGGGTTAATTGATAGCTCTTTTAATTCATTTGTTATAAAAGATTGTGACTTATTCTCTCCCTTAAGTTTTCTATTTCCCATTTTATTATTATACGATTGTATATATGTATATTTATGATCTTGTATGATAGAGATGTATATTTACTATGATCTTTTAAAAAAATTAATTAGCATTGAAAAAATAGCGATGATGTAGTTATATGCAGGTTTTAAGGTTTTTCTCTATTTTAACTTTTCATGAAAAGACTCATTAGATATAATTAATTACTCTATAATGTATACTGCTAATAAGCCAAATTTTCTTCAAAAACACATATGCTTCGCTAGGTTTAATATTGGAGCTAGGTATAAATCCAAATCATCTACAAACTGGCTTAACAGACAAAAGACTGATATTCATACAGTACAATCAAAACTGGAAAATTATCGGTCCAGGGCAGCTTACAAATTGATTGAAATAAATGATAAGTTCCGATTAATCAATAATTCAAGTCGTAACATTCTTGATTTGGGCTTCGCTCCTGGAGCGTGGACACAAGTTGTTTTGAATGAAATAAAACGTCAAAATATCATGTCAAGAGTACTCGGTGTGGATTTAATTAACTGCAGTCCACCTCCGGGATCCTCATTTATTCAAGGTGATATATTTTCTAAAAAAACGCATCAAAATATCAGAGAATTCTTTGATGATGGCACTGAAGCCCCTGTTAATCTCATTTTAAGTGATATGATGGCAAATACAAGTGGTATAAAAGATAATGATCATTATGCGAGTATGGATTTATGCGATGGAGTACTAGTCTTGTTATGCCAACTATTGCAAAAAGATGGTAACTTAGTAATGAAGTTTTACACTGGTAAGGAAGATGTTCTCATGAAGAACAAACTTCAAAAAGTATTTCGTAAGGTTCATATGATGAAACCTCAAGCATGTCGAAATGAACTGCGAGAAATGTATTTTATTGGGTTGAAAAAAAAAGCAAGTAATTTACTGATAAGAGATATTTTTAGCTAGTTGTAGCCAGTACAATAGACATATTACATATATTCAAATCATAAGTTCGTGTTTAGCTAAAGTGTGTAGCGAATCAAGTTTTCAATTCAATTACTTTAAAGGTTTTTTTGGCTTCTTCAATAGAAAAACTTTTATCAGCCTGATGCCATCTTTCGTGAAATCTACCGTATAACAAAACTAAATTAGGCTCGTCACCCTTTGTATCGTTAACCTCTTTTTTACCAAAGAGTCTTCCTTTTTCATCGTCCCACTTAGCAAAATCGATTTTATCCCATTCGGCAGGTTTGATATGGCCCAATCTTTTTAATTTCGGACTATTTAAAGCATCTGGATCTAAAATAGCTGGATATTTAGGATCACAAAAGTATATTATCACTAATCTCTTGAACTGTTTTTGATCGTCTGGTGGTGATACAACTCTATGAATGGAAGATTTAAAATAACCACCAGTTATGAATTCCATTGCGTCACCAATATTGACAATTAAACCATTTGGAGTGTGACCAACGTATTTCCATTCACCACTATAATAGTCTCTAATCTGTAAAGATAAGATTGGTTGAGATGTTATGAAGGTGAATCCTGTACCATCAGAATGACCTCTAAGAACTTGCTTATCTACTTTTTTCTCGTCTTCAGGTTTCATAGAATGGTACATCATAAATCTACCAAATCCGTGGCCAGAATTGACGTAGTCTTCGGGGATCACTTTATAGTAGTTTTCCCATAAAAATCCTTCTGGTAATTCTAAGACAATATCGCATAAAATGGTAAGCTTTCTCAAGATATCGAGGTGTAAGATTTTAAAGTATTCAGAAACCTCCGTAAGATGGGCTCTTACGATTTCTGGATAATTTCTTTCTGAATCAAAGAATTTAGATTGCAACATATCTCTAAAATTATAATGCTCAATGGAGTCTACAACCCCATTCTTCATTGACCAGTAGCCTCTGGGTTTGAATCCAGCACCTCTTTCTCCACCTAATGATATTGATCTATCTTCAGCATCTGACGTAAGTGCACCAGCTAAATATTGCCTTTTTTTATCTTCAGGTAATTCTAAAATCGATTGCGCTATTGACCTTAAATGATCAAATCTCTCCGTATCTATACCGTGATTGATCAAAGAAAAAAATCCGTAAGTTGAAATCGATTTCTCGAGCTTATCAGCCAATGCTTTTCTCTTATGAAAATTTTCTGTACCTTCTTCAAACTGGGACAAATCTATCGCGTCTAGTTCAATTGGTTTTACTCCTGAAGTTGATGGAGATGCTTGGACGAATGGTCTGACGTTATACTTTTTATCGATTTGCTCAATGTTGATATCTTTTGTCATGTTGAAGTTGTATTAATTTTGAAATGCCTTCAAAACGCAATATAAAATCTAGTTTGTATATACCTTTTGATTTATATACTGTCTTCTTTGTAAAGCCACAACGCCTATCAGTTGAATTCGGCTGCCACAATTTTCAGGTTAATGTGCAATAAACAGATGGAATTTATCTCAATTGAATTAATCAATACAATTGCGCGACTTGCAACCACACTATAAGTATTAATGCATTTTGATCAGATTGCGAATGATCTGTCAAATCTGCATAATTGACATATTCAATTAATTTTTTCTTATTTTTTGCGCTAGCCGTGATTCAGTTACACAGAATATATATATGTCAAATTCCCAATATGTATTAATGATATTGGCATTGATAGATAATCAGATATAAAGATGGAACCTACATTATCACAAGCAGTAGGATGGGTAACCATTATTTGTATGTCAGCATTTTTTGCTATCGTCATGAATCTTTTGACGTTTATACAAAATAAATATACAAGGTTTAATTCAAACAAAGTTGATGAATTCGCATCGGCTTCTCGTTCGATTCCCTTCTTTCTTTGTTTGCTTTCAATTGTCAGTTCTTGGACTTGGTCGTTGACTTTATTGCAACCTTCCACCTTATCGTATGCCTCTGGTATATTTGAAGGTTGGGGTTATGCCGCAGGTGGGATTTGCCAAGTTTCGGTGTTCGCAATAATCGCATCAAAAATTAAGAAGAATGCTAATTTGGTGACAACCTCACCAGAAATGGGTTATATTCGGTTCGGTACGGCTGGTCACTTATCATTTTTATGGTGTGCTCTTGTGTGTAATGCGGTTGTGAGTGCTTGTATATTATTAGGTGGATCTAGTGTGGTGAATGCTATTACTGGAGTTAATTTCTATGCAGCTTTGTATTTAGTACCTTTCGGTGTGGCGGTTTTTGTTTCATTTGGTGGACTTAGAAGTACATTCATATCTGATGCTACCCACACAGTCGTTCTTGTTGTTTTTGTTATTGTGTTCGTATTCACAGTGTATGTTTCTGGGGATGTTATTGGATCTCCGCAGAAAATGTGGGATTTGTTACAAGATCAAGATCCAGTAGCTGACAACTATCAAGGATCTTACCTTACTTTCAGATCACAAAGTGGTGGGATTTATATGGTTATTAGTATCATTACTGGTTTTGGTTTAGTAATTAATGATCAAGCTTACTTATCCAGAGCAATTGCAGCTGATCCTAAAATTACATCAGCCGCTTATTTTTTTGGAGCTGGGGTTTGGTTTGTGATTCCCTTCGCTATGGCTACAACTTTGGGATTATCTGCAAGAGCGTTAAGTAAAATGAATGACTTCCCGGTTTTGTCTGATGAAGAGGTATCAGCAGGACTTGTCTCGGTGGCATCAGCTCATTATCTTTTAGGAAAATCAGGCTCAGCTATGATTCTTGTTATGGTCTTCTTGTCGGTAACATCTTCTTTTTCGGGTGAAATAATTGCAACTTCCACACTTTTATCTTATGACGTCTATAAGAAATATATAAGACCGAATGCGTCTCCACAAGAAGTTGTTACGGCGGCCAAAATTTGTGTCTTTATCTGGGCAATTTTTAGTGCCAGTTTAGCTGCTATTTTTAAAGGAGCTGCTAAAATTTCAATGGGTTGGCTATTTAACTTTTTGGGAGTAGCCACGGCATCGGGTGTTTTTCCTATAGCTTTATCATTTCTTTGGAAAGACTTGAATACCGTTGGTGCAGTTGGTGGGTCTGTTGGTGGTATGCTACTTGCCGTTATTGTATGGTTAGTAACATGTAAGGCTTATCTTGGTGAAATAAATGTCACTAACTTGAGTAATCAATGGGTCTCTTTTGCTGGTAATTGTACAGCATTAATCATGGGAGGTGTTATTTCTATTGTTGCTTCTTTAATCAAACCAGCTAATTTCGACTGGGATAAAAGTAGAAATGTGAGTGTGCTTATAAATAAAACTAAAGTATTCAATGACGAAGAACCTACTTTAGAAGAAATTGGATTTGAAAAAAGCGGGCTTGATCCCGAATCAAAAAATTTTGTTCAAACAGTTGACAATGCTAGTAATACATCTATTGAAGAAGATGTTGAATTTAATAAAACTGTAGGCATTGATCATGCCACCTTGGATAGGCATTTCAAAAAGTATTCAATATTAGTTGGACTCTTAGCCCTACTTATCGTCATAATAATTCCCGTTCCATTAGCCAGTATTCCCTATGTCTTTAGTGCTAAATTCTTAACTGCGTGGATCGCATTCATTATAATATGGTTATTTTATGCCCTTTTCATGGTGACTGTACTTCCATTATATGAATCGAGAGGAGCAATTGTGGATATTTGCAACAAAATTTTCAATAAACAATAAGTTCACCACTTTTTGTTGGGGTTTGGGCGTTATCAGAGGCATATTGGTATATCTTATAGACCAATCACTCGCTGCACGATATCCGGGGAGATGTAGCTTCTTCAAGATTTTATCTGCAGCTTTCTCTCCTTTAATATGGGATAATATTGGTATCAATATCTTAGATTGTACACACACCGTTTGGTGGTGATCAGATTATAGCAAGTCGGTAGTGAAGGACTAAGTAGGGTGGTATAAACTAATTAGCAGTTGACAGGGCAGTTAACGTTAGGTAAAATATTTGATCCTAGTAAGCACCTTTTTATTATGTATTTAAAAGATGATGATATATTCTGATTAACAGGTTGGAGGAACTAATGCACGCATACACACACACACACACACCCATAATAATACGTCGACGAAGTTCGACCAATGAACTACACCTCTCTCTTTTTAAAGAGTAGGTTTTTGCGCACAATTTTTATCAGTCATTTTTATCCCCTTTTCAAGTATAAACATATAAGGACAATTCTTTCACTATAAAAATTGATAAAAAATTTTCAGTATAAATATTGCTTGAATTTATTGATAATATACAAAAATACTTTCATACTTTGTTGATAGCTTTGAATTTAATTTTTCATTTTACATGACTGATGATTCGTTTCAAACTGGCCGCAAACAAAAAAAATCAAGTTGCGAACAATTAGATTAAAGAATTTTATTATCCCTTTCAATGCCATAATCGTGGAAGAGAAGACCTACTAATAATAGTTTGGTTGAACTGTTACATAATATAAATATTTCAAGTGAACATATAGCATAATAGTTAGTGTATAGATAAATTCTAATTACTGCAAGGGAATTCTTTTAGGTTCATAAGGTTCTTCAAGATATTTAACATCATCATCAGATAATTTTATATCTGTTATACCAACCATAGCTTCTAAACCCGATTCACTTGAAATACCAATAATTGGATTTACACCTTTACTAATTAACCAAGCAATTGAAATTTGTGACATTGTAAAATTTTTTTTAATAGCTAATTTTTCAACTCTGTCAACAATTTCTTTATCACTAATATCATTTTTACCCAATCCAAACATTCGACTAAAGTGAGCATTAGCAACAAATGCTTGAGTTTTTTCTGAATCCCAGGGTCTAGCTAAAACACCACGAGTTAATGGAGACCAAGGAATTAAGCCAACACCTGATTTTAAACAATATTCAATCATCTCAGCTTCTTCTTCACGAGCTAATAAAGAATAGTGATTTTGCATTGAAATAAATTGATGCCAACCATATAATTTGGCAATATATTGAAATTGAACAAATTGATAAGTTTTCATTGATGAAGCACCAATATATCTTGCATAACCTTTTTCGATTACATCATTTAAAGCTTTCATAATTTCTTCAGGTTCAACTTCAGTATCAGTTCTATGAATTTGATAGACATCAGCATAAGTACCCAATCTTTCAAAAGAAGCAGCAGCAGCATCAAGTATATGTTTTCTTGATAATCCTTTACTATTCATGATCTCAACTGGATTAGTATCATTATCAAATAATCCAATATCAGTACCTTCAAAAACAGGGAAACAACCTTTTGTTAAAATAACAATTTTGTCACGAGGAATTTCAAAACGTTTAATGAAAAGGCCTAATAGTTGTTCACTTCTACCATTACTATAAACATCAGCAGTATCAAAAGTTCTAAATCCATTATCATAACATAATTTTAATAAATTAAGATTCAATTCAGTATCACCATTAGCTCCAGCCCAATTACCACCATGTGACAACATCATTACTCCAATTACAACTTTCAGAATTTTTAATCCTGATTTACCTAATCTTGTGATTAATTTAGGGTCGGGTGTTCCAGTTAATTTTGACATTTTTATTGTGTGAATTCTATTTATTTATTTGAATCAATATTTGAAGTGATAATATACCGATGAAAAATTAATGACGGATGTATTTCAATTGATTATATGACTCTCTTTATATATTCATTTACTAATTACACGGGTTTAAAATCATTTAAGTCCGTTGCGTATGTTAACATATGGCGGTGTCGGGGGATATCGAATATGAGTCCCCCATCCGTGATATCACTAATCGACAACTTCTTTGTTTAACAATCTCACCTCAAAGAGTATCTAAATATGTTACTTTTAATATTAAATTCATTGTATTATCATTTGAAAAGTTTACTTTACTTTTTGAATATTTAAATTAGATCCCCGCCTTTTTTCTGACAGTCCGATTGCGACTATAAATACGAGGGTAAATCCTAATTGGCAATCAATCACGAAAGAGAATTAAGTGAATGTTAAAGTAGTGGATAGTGGTAAACTGGAAGCGAATCGTGGGATAAAGATAAGTTTCTTCTATAGAGGGAAGAGGTGGAAAATTCAATATTCAGTCTCTGACAATCAGCCTATTGTATCTCAATAAATAAATGAAACTTTTTTCTTCCAATATGAATCAACCTCTTTTCTCTCAGTAAATCAATCGATTCAATCAACCCTTTTCTTTCAATATACTCAACTAATATAAGAGACAGAAGTAGCCGGCACCTCCGAGACAACAGTTAGCTTAATACATGATTAATACGATGTAATATAATAGGACTAGCACGTGGTTAATATATTGTAACATAGGAAGAAGGGAATGAAAAAAAGGGACAATCGAAAGAAGGAAATTCTAATGTGTATTGTATTGAAGTATACTGTTATGAGACATAAATGTATGTGCTATCAATAATGTTAATGTTAGTATAGTGTTAGTATAAGTATAAGTATTATCTGACATTATATTATACTGTAGTAGTATATCTTATAGTATATCTTATAGCATATCTTATAGTGGATTATCATTTCCTTTTATATTTTGTGTACGAACAGTCATCGAGGAATTACTTCGCAAGTCTGATTTGTTGTAGCTTCACACAGCTGCAACTTTCCTTATCTAAGTCCACAGCAGCCTAACATGAGGTGCACGGATCTTGTTACGGGCAGGTTTACCTGGAACTATTCTAATGCCAACACTTTTGACCATCTGTCATTGAATCATAAAATAATTACATACTCGCTAACTTAAGACAGTCATTGCACAACAATGTGATAAAGTGTCTATCGGGATCTGTTTCGATTATTAAAGATATATCATCTTGAAGCTATCAGGTAGTAATCTCTTTCGCAAACAAATTGAATTATTTTAGATCCAAATTAGCTAGCTGTTCTGTTATGTCTTTGAAGTTTGAATAAAGATATAAATCATATTCTCAAATAAGCTAAAGTATAGTTGTCAATATGATCGCGCGAGACCAAACGTTTGGGTGATGTTATTTATTTTAGTGATCTCCGGAATATCATTCTGGTAAAAAGAAGGAGGACTATTTGACATTGGGATTGATCTAAATTCGTTTCTTTACGTTTCCTTACTTTGTTCATATATGCATATAACCAAGATACTTGTCTTCTGCTCTTTATTCTTTAATTGGTACTTTTTTTAGTTAGCGATATTCAGCATCAAATGCCTCTTACATAATGGTATCACCTAATATAAGAGAAGTGTTTGTATTACGATCATGTATGTTCGAGGCTGTATTTATGAAGAACAACTGTTTATTCAAGACATATAGAAGACAAAAGGCCATTAAACTATTGATAGCATGCTCTATCAATCTGCGGCTTGCATGAAGTGAAATTTTCACATCTGAGTGATTACACTTTGATACATATTCAAATGATCGAAACTGATTCGAAAACAGGGGAAGATATGAATTAATTACACACTTTCATCGACATGTTTATTACGTTACCAACACAAGCAAATCCTACTTTGGCACAAAATTTATTTATACGTCATCGGAAAGTTAAAAAAATAAATGCGCCAGCCAGGAATCGAACCAGGGGCTCAACGATGGCAACGTTGAATTTTACCACTAAACCACTGGCGCATTAAAAGTGCTCCGCGACGGGGAATTGAACCCCGGTCTACCATGCGACAAACGGTAATTCTAGCCACTAAACTATCACGGAGATTTTGTTGATTATTTTCAATTTTGCAATGTTCTGTAAAGCACCTTTGGGATATATGTTATCAAAAGGATAATCACATCCCCCCTGTTCGCTCATGGCAAAATATAATCGCGTATTATGATTCTACTAGTGTGGGTTATTCTAGTAGCAAATAAATTACACCGTGCAAACATTTCATAAATGCTACTGAGTGCGAAACTGAGTAGTATGGTGGAAAACCATATGTAAATCTCATAAGCCTCACATACACAAATTTAC
>JANIJN010000097.1:0-16246 GCA_030557975.1 Soucietia sequanensis | reverse complement strand
ATTTGTGTATTTGAGGCTTATGAGATTTACATATGGTTTCCCACCATACTACTCAGTTTCGCACTCAGTAGCATTTATGAAATGATTGCACAGTGGAAGTTATTTGCTACTAGAATAACCCGCCACCTACATGTAGAATGAAATGAAAAAAAAAATTCAAAATATCATGACTCGGATTGTGGAAATTTCTAGATGTGTTAATCAAAGATATTCTGTCATCGCAAATTACACAAAAGTTAATTTGCCTGCGTAGCGTAATGGTTAACGCGTTTGACTTCTAATCAAAAGATTGCGGGTTCGACTCCCGCCGTGGGTTTATTTTTATTTTTTTCCCCTTTCCAATTTGTTTAATGATTAATTCGGTGTGTTTGTTTCGCTTGATTTGAGATAAAAAAAAGTTAATTTTTTTTATCATTGTATTCCCCGTGATAGAACAATTGGCCACTTTACTATGATTTACACAATAGATCATTTGATTTTCCAAAGTTGTGATATCATCGCCACAGACGATTTAATCTGCTTTCAAGATCAACTCGCCATAATAGTAAAGCTAAATAATAATAGATGAAAGATCGATTATTACATTTTGTAATGACGTCGTTTGAGACAAGAGCAATATTGTTATTACAGCAGTGAAAAGTGCCGTACAAAAAAATTATAAGCCCAAAAAAAAAAACGCAGATTAAACTGTGGTGATTTGCAGGTTAATATTTACATATATGAATTATACATTACGAATTAATATAACAACACCTATAATCAGCACGTAAATTTTATCCCTATCCCTGACTAAAATTACTTGATCTAAAGTTACTCTGTATATTCTTCTTCTTTGCTGACATATAATTACCATATCATCCGCCATAGGAACAAACTATTAGCTCTTGCAACACAGATCAATTTTTACGTATTCAAAGTTTAGTATCCGATTTATCCCCTCTTTAATAATCGAGTCTATATCTACACAATCTGCCACAACTTTAACAAAAAATTTATACGTTATTTTCATATTGGTAATCAAAGATTGTCAGTATATAATTCTGTTACTTTGTTTCCAAAAGTTTTTCCCTTGTTTATCACCAAGATTCAGTTTGCGGTTTGGATTCTGTCCTCATGATTCCTTATTAATAATTCACATATCTAATAATGATGCTAATCAATAGAACCATCAAAAGTCAACACCAAAACCAAAATCAAAACCAAATACAGCAACAACAAGCACAACAACAAACACAACTGCAAATACCAACACAAGAGGCTTCGTCATATAATGTTGTTGATAATGCTGGAGTGTATAATAATTCCCCGAATGAGAACTTTTCTTATATAAATCAACATATACCAGTCCGTCCATCTCATCAACCTAGAAAGTCAATAACAAAATTTAATCTCGGTGGGTTGTTCAAGAAAAAGATCAGTAACAAAAGACCATCGATAGACTCATTAACCACTGAGTTTGATACTTTTAATATACTTACTGGTAATGGTAATTCGAATAACAATTTGAATTCAAATGTTGAAATAATTGATAGTACCAATAGTAGTATTAGTAATAATAATAATTCTACTGGTAGTACCGATAATACCACTTATACAACAAACCCTCCTTCTTTAAAACATCATCGTGGTAGCAGTGGTACGGATATAAGTAGAGATCATTCTGATAAAGCTAACGATAGTCCAACTTATAATGATGTAAATTCATCCATAGCATTTTCTTATCCGAATTATACTGCATCAAGAAATGATGAGGAAAGATATACTTCATTCACTTCTGAATGTATATCTTTACAAAACAGTGAAATGACATCTCATTTAGAAATTGATCATGATGATGATCATCATTATCATTCATCTCACCACATTCCATCATCTCTATATACCAATCCAATAAGTATTTCAGAATCTCCACGATCGAAGAACGATTTATCAATAAGTGACGATGTCGGTGATAATGATGATAACGATGGGTATCATACCCCTCTTCAGACAGATACGGAAATCGAAAACGATCTTATGTTTGACTGTAATCTCGAAGAAACCATAAATGATTATAAAGATGGTGGTTATCATCCAGTAAGAATCGGTGACATTTATAATTCATCAAGATTTACTTATAAAATTTTAAGAAAATTAGGATGGGGTCATTTTTCAACTGTTTGGTTAGCCCAAATAATTGATAGTCATCATCAAAGAAGTCAATATTCATCAAAACCTAAATCATTTGTAGCACTCAAGATTGTTAAATCAAGTAAAAATTACTATGAAGCTGCTGAAGATGAAATCAGAATAATGAAAGTTCTTAATGAACCATCAAGTAATGAACTAATAAGTGATTGCAATAGTGATGTAAATATCGAGAGTGCAGATGATGACGAAAAATTTCAACTAGGTAAAAAACATATAATGAAATTACATGATGATTTTTTCATTAACGGACCAAACGGTCAACACATTTGTATGGTTTTTGAAGTATTAGGGGAAAATATACTTCATTTGATATATAAATGTAAAAAGTCAAAGTCAACATCAAAAGCAAAAACATCCAAAAATGATTCAAAATTCAAACATCACCAATTTCAATTGCCATATCAAGAGAAACAACAAGATCAATCACAGTCACAGTCACAACCACAATCAGAACCAGAAAAACGTCTAATTGACCCATCAATAATTCCTCTTGACTTAATCAAGAATATAGTCAAGCAAATATTTTATTCAGTTAATTACATTCACCATCGTGGTATAATTCATACTGATTTGAAACCTGAAAATATACTAGTTAAATTCAATGGATCAATTTCATCAATCATGAAAGAAACATCATCAGCACAATCCGATTCATTTATTGTAGGACTGAAACCATTCAAATCAAATCTTGATAATTCAATTTTGATCAAAATTGCTGATTTGGGAAACGCCACATTTTCAAATCTACATTTTACTAATCAAATTCAAACAAGACAATATAGATCACCTGAAATTCTTTTGAAATATAAAAATTGGGGTGCTTCAACCGATTTATGGTCAATTGGTTGTATTATTTTTGAACTAATCACTGGTGATTATCTATTCGATCCTCATGATGGGGTGAATTTTGATAAAGATGAAGATCATTTAGCTCAAATCATTGAATTATTGGGTGAATTCCCTGATGAAGAGTATTTATTAGACTGTAAATTAAACAATAAATTTTTTACAAAGGATAATTACGGTTCTATTTGTTTGAAAAATATCAAAACTTTGAAATTTTGGAAATTAGAAGATGTTTTAATTGAAAAATATAAATTTGACAAAAACGATATTAATGTTAAGTTAATAAGTGACTTGATTTTAAAATGTTTGCGTTATAATTTAGACGAAAGATACGATTGTAAATCTTTATTGTCACATCCTTGGTTCGATGATGCATTGAAGTTTAATCAATATGATCTCGATCATTTACCAAATATTCATGATGACATTCCTGGTTATACTTCAACTTGGGAAGTTGAAAGTGACTAAATAACTTCCTTATTCTATTTCTTCTCTTATCTTCACTTCTTTTATCTCCTTTCTCACTTTTTAATTTCCCTTCAACCACTCATATTTACGACTTTGCATTCTTTTTCATTCTTCTGGTCATTTCATTATTTTCGAGACAAAGAAAATAATCAATTTTACAACATTCATTTCTAAACTCATTTACACATTTGCCTGTCCTCTTTCTGTTTTTTTTTTTTGCATCTTCTATTGATCGCATATGTAAAGGTGCATACATAAGTTCATAACTCTATAGATTATTAAAATCTTTAACATAAATATGTTTAGTCAATGCTTATAATGAAACTCATTACAGTCAAAAGTATGATTCATGAAATCGGAAATAAGTGGGAATAGACTAGCGACATACAAATTTATGTTCTTGTATCTTGAACATTTCCACGTCGTCGGTATCTGATAAATCTAAGTTTGAATCATAGTCGGAGTCTATAATAGGATCCCTTTTGATATGTTTTGTCTTAGTTTTTTTCGGAGTTTTATTCGTATTACTCTTTATCTCAGTCTTTTCTGATGGCTTTGGAATTTCTTGTTGTTGCTCGGATTTTAATTTGATTTCATTTTTTGACTGTATTTCTCCTGATTTATTTTCTACAGGATCGTTAACAATGTCAGTAATATCTGAGCTCTGCTCGATAATCACATGATCTTTAGTCCCTGCCTTGATCTCTTTTTCGTCATTTTTGTGCTCTAGTTCATTGACTTTGTTTAGTAATTTTTTGTCATGTAAAATTTCATGAGCAGATCTCATCTTAAAATTGACTTCCTCCTCCTCATTATCATCCTCATCTCCAAAGCTAAGTTTAACTTTAGGCTTGGTCTTTTTAATCTTCTTTTTTTCTACAGTCTCTGCAGAGTCTGATGGCTTTTCTTCCTCTTGTATTTCATCGAAGTATTTGATTATAACTTCTATGTCTGTAATCTTAACGGGATATATCGGTGTTTCATCGATTAACTCACCTTCGGTTATTTTAAGTATATTGTATATACTATCATCTACTATTTTTCCAAACAAGACATAATCATTATTGAATTCAGGTATCTCTTTTAAGGTAACAAAAAATGAATCAACGCTCGAAGAATTACCTTCACTTTTCAAAGCTCCAATTAGTCCACGCTGATTAAATCTCAATCTTGAATTGAATTCATTTTTATATGACTTAGATTTATCTAGCGGTTCCGTTTGTATCAACATATCCTTTCTTATTTTATTGAACGATTTACCAATGTATTTCTTATTGATGCAATTTTGGATAAAGCTTTTACTTAAAAGCGGAGTTTCTTTAGCCCATATTTCGATTATTAGCGGACCCTTTGTTGTCTTCAAAATAACCTTTGCCGTCGTTGGAGGTGCCAATGTGGACATATCTATCTTACCTTGTCTAATCTCCCTTTAGTAAATGAAATGCATATGTAACTCTTTATATCTAAAGAGATGCAACTATCTATTTTCGAGTCGTGCGATAATGCCCAAATTTTTTATCATAATGTTTGAAACACGTAAAACTTTGAGAAAATATCAAAACATATATCCAATTCTAGCCGCTAACTTTAAATTCAGATCTAATCTGTAAAGCCATTACATATACATTTAGACATCAATGGGATCATTGAAAACCTTTATCAAAACCGTCAGAAAGGCGAAAACTATTGCTGATGAAAGAGCAGTAGTCAGAAAAGAATCTGCGGCTATCAGAACCTCATTTAGAGATGCAGGTTTAGATCAAACTACAAGAAGAATAAATATTTCAAAAATCTTATATTTATATATAATGGGGGAAAAGACTCACTTTGGTCAGGTAGAATGCTTGAAATTATTAGCATCACCAAGATTTGCCGATAAAAGATTAGGTTATTTGGCAACTATGTTAATATTGGATGAAAATCAAGAGGTTATAACTTTATTAACAAATTCATTGGATAATGATATGCAACATCCAAATGCATTTGTCGTTGGTGCTGCATTATGTTGCTTGGGTAATTTAGCGTCACCGGAACTAGCAAGAGATTTATATACTAACGTTGATAAAATAATTGCTAATACTAGTAATGTATATTTGAAGAAAAAGGCAACAATTGTTGCTGCTAAGTTGATTGAAAAAGATCAAGACTTGGCCGAAATTTTCTTACCTAGAGTCAGTACTTTGATCAAAGACAAACATCCTAGTATACTATTAGGTACATCGAGATTAATTCAATCGTTATATACTGTTCCTGAATGTCGTTCAACATTAATCAAAACAATTCCAAAGATAATTGAACATTTGAAAAGAATTTCAACTAGTGGATATATGCCTGACTATGATGTGTTTGGAATTAGTGACCCATTCGTACAAGTCACCTTACTTACAACATTGAGAACATTATCCATTGATGAAAACTGTCCGGCTAGTTATTTGGAAGAAATCAATGATATTCTAACTCAGGTAGCGTCTAATTTGGATAGTGGTAAAAATGCAGCACATGCGATACTTTATGAATGTGTGAAAACGATATTCGCTATTCAATCAGACCAATCATTGAAAATCTTAGGGGTGAATTTATTAGGTAAATTTTTATCAACTAAAGACAATAACACAAGATACGTTGCACTTGACACATTGTTAACTGTTATTAATATCGAACCATTGGCAGTTCAAAGGCACAGATCGACTATAGTAAGTTGTTTGGCTGATGGAGATATTTCAATTAGAAGAAGAGCATTAGAATTATCATTTGCTATACTAAATGAACAAAATATCAGAGTATTAGTCCGTGAAATTTTAACATTTTTGGAAAATTGTAATGACAATGAGTTGAAACCATTTATCACATCACAATTAGCAATTGCAGCAAATAAGTATTCGCCAAATGAAAAATGGCACTTTGATACATTAATTAGAATGCTTACAGTTTCAGGAAATTATGTTACATCAGATATCATATCAAACATCTTAGCATTATTGATGCAATGTAGTGATAATGACTTGAAAAAACATACTGTCATTAAATTATTACTGTCATCACTTGAAGACTCAACCCAATTTGGTTTATCCTTAATAACAATTTGGAGTTTAGGTGAATACGCCGACTTAATATTAAATGAAAATATTGAAGTAAAGAGCAAACAGGAAACAATAACTGAACAATTGATAATCACTTTACTTGATAACTTGATCAATAACTCGACATATTCAGAGCAAGAAACCGTTCAATTAGTTACATACATTTTAACAGCCATTATAAAATTATCCATAAAATTCAAAGATTCAAATTCTCTTGAAAAATTAAGATTAATCTTAAACTCGAAAACTTATGATACCAACTTAGAAATTCAAATTAGAGCAATTGAATTTCAAGAAATTTTTGCACAAGATTTTAAATTGAAGAGTGGGTTATTAGCAAAAATGCCAGCACCCCCAATGAAAGAAAGAGAATCATTAACATTACAAGGTGGTAGTAAACCTAAGAGTAAAAATACACTCAATTCTAGCTCAAGTGGTGGATCAACTGCTAATGACTTATTGGACCTCATGGACGATTCAACTGTTCAGCCTCAGCAAAACGTCGATAATTCTGATTTATTATCTGATATATTCGGAGGACAATCATCCAGAAAAGTCGAAACTCCAAAATCTAATGCAAATAACGATATTTTGAATCTATTCGATACATCGAATACAAAATCATCTCCCCAATTGCCCTCAGCTTCAATACAACTGGCACACTCTGTAAATCATTCATCATCTGAAAGTAAACCAATTACTGCATTCAACAACTCGAATATTAAAATATCATTTATTCCAAAGATATTCCAACAAAATGGACAAGCTATAATTGAAGCAATAGTTGAGTCAAATAATAGCATCAATACTATCGAACATTTTCAATTATTTATTGCAGTGCCCAAAGCACAAAAATTATCAATTTCATCAACTTCAGGTGGTGATTCATTGATAGGAAATGACTCAAGAATCAAACAAGTATTGAAAATTGTTGGTAAACAAGGATCAATAATAAAATTGAGAGTTAAGGCTAAGTATGTTTTGAATAATGAACCTATTGAAGATTTATTCGACTTCGCTGGTTTTTCATCAACACTATGATTTGTTAAATAGCGAAGGATTAACGTATAGAGACCAAACAAGCTTAAAGTAATACAAATACATATTCAATTCGATCAAATTAAGGTTAACAGAAAAATTAATAAATAAAATACTGATAATTTAAATCAATTGAGTTGAACTCAAATCAATATTTAAATATACAAATATATATATATATATATAAAGACAAAATGAAGGAACACATTTAGAAAAGAAAAATACACACTTGAACATCTTAGTAAACTACTCATGTCGAAATCATTTGATAACTGAACAAGTGGAACTTATTATTCAAAGAATTAGTAAAAGCAGTATAAAGTAACTATAATAAAATTACCTAACAAACTCGTATAAGCAAAATTTAATATACTATTAAATCAATTATCTTGATTGACCTAAAGTTCAACACCACTTGAAACAGCGTCAGCGGCTTCATCAACTTTAGCTGAAACAGATCCTTTACCAACAACGTATTTATGGGAAAATGGTTTGATAACATTTTGATAGATCAAGGTAGCACCACCAAAAGATGGAATACCAATGTATAATAAAAAGATGGTTTTGAAGAGGAAGTAAAATGGAACCCAGTATAAAAGAGCTTTTGACCAGAATTCGATAACATTTAAGAAAGCAAAGACAACCCAATAGGTTAATAATTGTGTGTCATCTTTTGAAGTTGTAGATTCCAAAGCTATCAATGAATAGTAAGCTGGAACAACAAAACCGGCAATGTTTGATAATAATTGTCCAATTCCACCAACATTTAAGAAAATGAAGAGGAAGTAAACACCAACAGCACCTAAAATAGCATAAGATCTTGGTAAACCAGATTGCTTTTCAAATTGGGTTAAAATGTTTGAGCCTGAAGCACCCTAGAAAATGAGTAGTTAGTACCATTGAGTCCTTATAAAATTTAAATAAATTAATTCTATTGTCAAAATCATCGCCATGGTGCAATGTCATGAAAAATTAATTGTCTTGTACATACCTTGTCGATTTGAGATAAATAACCTTTGATTTGATCTTGATAAGCGGACATAATGAGCAGTGAGGTTTGACTTGAAATTAATTGATTGAGAATGTAATAGAATAGATTAATTGATTCAATTGAGACTTAAAAGATAGTTTATATATAAGTTTATATAAAAATTAAACGATTCAGTCGAGAAGAAGCAATTGAAAGAAAAAAAAGGGAAAAAGAAGTGTATGGAATTAACAAACAAGTAGCTTTTTCAACCTGGAATTTTATCACACTTGTTTCGTTTTTCCTGTTCGTGATTTTATTTTTGCTTTATGTGACTTACCGGTCGTGTGCAGGAAAGGTCGATGTCATTGATTTAAGGCTGCTATTTTCACAGTAATTAAGCAATATTAACGAAGAACATGATGATAAGCTGCTAAAAGGACATGCTACGTATTAGTGACCTTCAGTAAGAAGCTAACACACACCCTTGAAAAGAATTTATTTTGCTGTAGTTAACAGCACCATCGGCTGTGTGCTCAACTGGTTATCTTTGTTCTTCATTCTATATGTGCTATTGTTAGTTTGTAATGGTAACTGTTGTTCTTCGTCAGAGCAAGTGCTAAGAATAGATATCGTGTCATCCGAAGTAATACATAGTGAAATAATACTGATAATGATTCTTTTATTCTATGATACAAATTAACGTATATGTGTATGAAAGTATATACTACAAATGACTGGCTGCCAATCAAAGCAGAGTGTTCATTGATGTTTTTGAGTATGAAAGTCAATTGATTATGAGTTTAATGCAAATAATTTTGGTTATTCTTGTTGTTTTTTCTTCCTTTCTTCTTATCTTTCACTTATGCATGCAATCTTGAGTACAAAGTCTATTTTTTTTCACCTCTAGCTCCACCTTTACCTTTTGATTTGGCGCTTCCTTCAAATCCGGCTCTTTTCTTACCTGCTTTTGCAGCTTTTTTATTAACAACCCCAGTAAACTTTCTTAATTTGGGTTGTTGATTTTTCTTACCTTTCTTACCTTTATTATCTTTTCTGGCTTTCAAATTTTCTTCTCTTCTCTTTGATCTGGCTGCAACTGTATCTTTGACAACTTGTTTTCTATCTTTCCATTCAATTTCACTCCTTAATTTTTGTTTATCTTTTCTTTTAAGTGCTTTTTTCAATAATTTTTCATCATCTTTAATCTTAACACCTTCAGCCTGAGCCGTAACTCTTTGCCATTTTTCTTTTTCTTGTTGTTTAAGTTGATCTTCTGGTGATAATTGTGCTAATTTCAATTTCTTCTGTTCCAATTTCAATAAATGAGCTTTTATATCCTTATTAGCTGGACCTTTTAATTTCTTTTTATCAACTGTTGAACGCATTCTATTCAAATCGGATGTCACTCTAGTACCATCATTGAAAACGATATTACCGAATAAGATATTATCTTTTTCTTCTTTCTGTTGAGATTTATCATCGATTTTTTGTTCATCATCTGAATCACCATCAGAATCAGATTCTGGTTCAACTTCATCGTGCTTTCTCTTTAGTTTTTCGGCTTTTCTCAACTCTTCTTTTCTTTTACGATCGGCTAATATTTGATCCCTTGATTTTATTGATCCTCCATGTTTGGTACCTGGAGCTTTTCTTTTTTCTTTCAATGTAGAAATTTTATCAGATAACTTTTCTCTTAACTTTTTTAAATTTTCATTTCGCTTTTGTTTTTCTTCAGGTGTTAATTCCTTCTTACCTTTTCCTTTGTTTGCTTTTATAAATTCTTGTTTTGGAACATCATTACTGTCGTTATTATTTTTTTCATCAAAGTTGACTTCATTTCCTTCATCATCGAAAACTAAGGCACCATTACTCTTCAATAAAGAATCATCATCAGATGATTTGTCTTTTGAGATATTTCCTTCTTCATCTTCCTTATCATCAACAATTTCCATATCTTGATCTTCTTCCTTTTGATCTTGTTCTACTTCTTCGTCACTTTCTTCTTTTTGCTCTATTATGGTTTTGGAGAACTTATTTGATGAAGGAATGGTAACTTTTTTGGCAGTCTTAGCCTTATTGGCCATTACGTCTTTAGCACTAGCATTTGATGTATTATAATCATCAGCTTCATCCTTTGAATTAGGATCTAATTTAGCTCGCTTGTGTTGTTGTAACTCTTTCTTTGATTTCTTTTTTTGTTGCCACTGATCCTGAGTAGCAGAGTCGTAATAATATTTGGCAGGGATTAAAGATAATAATCCGTCGAATGCTGTTGAATGAGTCTTAAGACGTTCCTGAAAAAATATTAGTTAGTATAGGTACTTTACTCTATCTCATGCAAATGATTCATTGTGCGTGCGTTGCTCTAGCATTTGCTTCCATTTCACTTCACGACTTCGACTTCAACATACTTCTAATGAGTTACTCATATTATATATATATTTATTATCCGTCTTTATAAGTATCTTAAAATCAGTATTTACCTAAAGCCCATATACTTTTCTGTGAAAATCATCTACTAAAAAAAAAAGCTAAGAACATCGCATGTTGTGTGCAGGTCTGATATCTCGATTATGTAATCGTCTCAAATCCCTCGCTCAACTCCTAATTATCATAATTCAATCAATCAACCGACCAACCATTAGATACTCCCATGGTTAGAATTGAATTATACAAAGCTCAGAGTCAATCAATTAGATAAACTTGTACACGTACATATATACAAATGGAATCTTTAGCAAAATACTTGATTGTGTCTTTGCCTCAATCAGCTGATGCTAAACCTTGGTTAGAACAATCTTTGAATGGAGGTAAACTCCCAATTTATAACTTCAAATTACCTGATTTTCAAATTGGTACTTTGGATTCATTAATTCAACAAAGTGAGGAATTGTCAAAATTAGACCAACAATTATTCACATCAATTAGTAAAATTGTTGATGTCTTAAGCACGGTCACTGATAATTCATCCTCATCCAAGCTTGTCAATAACAAACCAGTATTAGATTATACTCAATCCTTTCAATGGAATACTTCGAAATATAGATTGGATAAAAAAATCAGTCAATTAGTACAAGTTATATCAAGTGAAGCCCTTACTTTGGATAATGATGTGAGAGTTTCATACCAACAATATCAAAATGCCAAGTCAAATTTTTCAGCTGCTGATAGAAAAAAGAACGGTGATTTATCAATCAAATCTTTACACGAGATTGTGAGACCTGAACACTTCGTTTTAGATTCGGAACATTTAACAACCATATTAATTGCCGTTCCAAAATCTTTGATAAGCGATTTCGAACATTCATATGAGACTTTGACTGAATTTGTTATACCAAGATCAGCTCAAGTTATTGCAAAAGATTCAGATTTTTCATTATACACAGTAACATTATTCAAAAAATATCAACAAAATTTCATAAACGCTGCAAGAGAACATAAATGGCATCCACGTAATGATTTTGTTTATTCTGAAGAGATACTCAACAACTTAAGAAAAGAATTCGATTTCACAAAGGCAACTGAATCAAAATCTAAAAATGATTTAGTTAGATTAGCTAAAACTGCATATTCAGAAATTTTTTCTGCTTGGTTCCATATCAAATCTATTAGAATTTATGTTGAATCTGTATTAAGATATGGTTTACCACCTCAATTTGATGCTTATTTAATAAAATTCGATCAATCAAATGCCAAAAACATTGGAAAGGGTAAAAAAGAGTTGATTGAAAAATTTGGTTACTTAGGTGGTGATGGTTTTTCAAATAAAAGTAGTCTTCATGAATATGCATCATTGGTTGATGCAGATTACGAACCTTTTGTCTTATATGAAGCTGAGATTATTTAATAATGTTCTTTCACAAATATTAATTGCTTGAATTTTCAGCGAAATAAAACACAATTTAAACCCACTTTACTTCTTGCTAACTTCAAATTATATTCATAAATTCATATAGTCGTTATTCTATAATTCTCTTTTTATCATTTACAAAAATACTTTATATAAATAATTATCTCATCGTTTGTCTTTATCCAAAAAAAAAGAAACAACCATGAAATTAGCATTGTTTTGCCGTAACAATAATTTAATCATAAAACCAACTAGCCTTATCAAATTATCATCAGTTAGCAAATCAATATAATCATCCAATACTAGCCTAGCTACAATTGAGTTCTCGCGGAATCTTGGTCATGGTCTAATCTTCGATCTTCACTCCGATAAATTAAGTGTAATATCACTTTAGTACATTTCGTAATAAAAAATTGTATCAAAAGCATTGTAACAATCCACTAATCTTTTCAAGTTTTCAAAATACGCGATTGTGAAAAAAAAAAGGTCTTGAAAGAAGGAAAAAAAAAAGAAAGCTCGCACTCAGATTTGAACTAAGGACCAATAGATTTGCAATCTACTGCGCTACCGCTGCGCCATACGAGCTTGCTTGTTTATTTCTCATCAAAATATAATAAAAACAGAGATCATCATACACATTTTTTAGTAAAGCTTAAAAATTCTTCTTTTAACTCTAAAATAGGGGTTTTTGCAAATTGTTAACCCCGCTAATTCATCGGTATATATTTCATTAATAGTTAAATATGTACTGAAGATAGTAAATAAAAAAAATCAATTTTGATCTCATTCAAATAGTAAACAACGAGTGTTTTGGCAAGTCTTGATTTAAAAAACCATGAATTATTGCTTAATATGTTGTATTATGCTGCTTTATAAAGTTTTGGTTTCTGTTGGCATTAAAATTAATTGAGTCCTTCTCGACGATCCTTCGTATTTCAAATAACCACTTTCGGCTTGCTTCTTCCTTGCTATCCATCTATTTTATTACAGTTGCACTTAAAATCTCTTGGGGTAGTCATTGTAGCATTGATGGTCGCTTCACTTTTTCGTTTTCTTTCCATCTATATTTTGATATACGGGCCATATTACCATTCCTTTTCTTCTTGGATGTATATTTCATAGCTTATCTATATTTTAATTGTAAATGTAATTGAAGTTATGAAAGAAGTGTGGCCTGCACTGTGAAGGAACTCAGACTTTACAACTATTCTTTTCTTTAAGCTTTCTTTCAAAAAACTCTTTTCTCCTTTAAAGTAAACTCAATATTGTAGAACAACTTCCACTAGTGTTAATGTGCTATAATCTTCTGTTAATGTAATATATATGGCAAAATAAATGGAGTCTGAAGCTCAGTGCTGTCAAAACTTTGTGTTGAATCAACCTACCCTCGAAATTATCTCACATGATATTTGCGTGTATACTTCAAAAGACTTCGGGTTGAATGTGTTTTTAAAACATTAAACGTTCAAGAGGGAGGAAATGAATGGAAATACGTAAAACCAGTAGTCTGTCATAAAACAGTCAATCTTTTCTGCACAAAATATTATTGCAGCAGCTAAATGCTGTTACGAGTCTCATAAATGAGGACATATACTACAAATCCACAGTAAGATTAACCAATCTAACTGGATTAACCAATCCAAATATGTGTACTATACATATAATATGTAGAGAGAAGGTAGCCAGTTGAATTTTCGAGAATGATCGGTGGCATCGTCAACCATCTTAGTGATCGAATAGAAGTAGTCATACGGTATTCGAATAAGCAATAGAATTACAACTTAATACATTTTGATTTGGATCAAGTGAGAATATAATTACTTTTACCCTAAATTAAAAAAGAGTAATATAAATGTATATAACAAGGGATAGAATGAAAGCCCTATGAATGAGATTAAAGTAATTAATTAATACAAAAATAATTATAGTTGGTACGTCGGCTCATCCTAAATATCTTGTTGAGATAAAGTGTCATTACTTTTACGATTCTAGGGACGTGGCGGGCGCAAAATTAAAAAAATTTGGTTTTTTTGCAGGTGAGTATATATTTTTCATTCACAAATAAGAGTGCTTAATGTGTATCTTTTTGTAGACTCAGGAACAAAAATTTGTATATAGAAATACCTATATCTTCTTAATTTTAATTTTAAAAAGAGTTTACCACTTCACTTTCAAATCTTAAGTTAGCACACCCTTCGACTGAAAATTGCAATGAGTGAAAGCAACCAAAGTGGATTCCAGAATAAACAGGAGCCTTCAAATTATGATCTCCACCATGATCATGGCCACGAAACACAATCAAATATGGTGAATGTCTTAGGATTCAAAGTTAAAAAATCTTTCATCAAGATGGTTATGGCATCAACCTCCATGCTCATTGTACCTCTTATCATCTCAATAATTAATCGATACTTAATCGATGACGAAGCTTATTTAGTTCCTGAAGATTCAGATAATTATCAGTCCTCAAACATTGAAAATGACCTTGTCAAAAGAGATAGGCCCAGTAATTTCGGTGCTTTTGTTGGTGTTTTAATCTTGATGGTTGCTAGGAATGTGTTTCTTTCTATCCCTCAGCATGTTGGACGCAAAATAACATTGCACAAAAAGAAATATGATGGAAGGATCCTTAAAATGCTCTTAATCTTTTTCGCCCTAGGCTTTACGGCGCTCCAGATTTACTTGGCCGTGACAAAGGATATACCGATAGCAATTTTTGTTTGGGGTCAAATTCCAGAATTTTTGATCTCGGAATTTGTTTCAAGATTATTAGGAAGATAAAGGTAATATTAGAATGTCTCGAAGTACTAAGACAGATTGAAATCATTATTTTAGGCCACACATCATCGCCTTCATTATTATATTCTCAAGTATTGGAATTAAATGAAGTGGCTAAATCATCAAATTCTCTACTCTTGGGAAATCTTGAAATGGTTAAATCATTAAATTCTATGCAATTGGAAACTTTATTTGAAATGCTAAGACGGAATTAAAGGGAAAGTGAAGGTGTTCCTTATGAGGTTTAGGAGAAGCAAATAATAACTATTCCAATTACTAGAGATCTTCATACATAAATATATATATTTAAGTAAATATTTAGTACGACGACTTGCTTAATTTTGCAGGCAAATGTTTAGCCTTGTTTTTAAAGTTTTTTGTTTACGTTCGGAGTAATTTATTTCAATAAATCAGAAAGATTGGAAAATCATCGATAATTCAAAATTGACATAATAAAACAAGGATTTGATTTTTGAAAAGTGAAAAAATTGAACACCAATTGAAATTTTTTTTTTTTGGCTTTTGGCTTTCAGCTTTTATTAGAAAACAATAATTGGAATACTCTTGCATCTGATGATTCAAATATGTTTGTAAAATTTCAAAATTGTTTACATGATCATTTTCAAACTTTCAATATATTACATAAACTTGGTTGCGAAAAAAAAAGGTTAAATTAGGCTAGTATGAGCCTACATTTTGTATGTAGATAAAAAGTAAGATACCATAGAAAAAGCTGACCTTAAAGTCAAAGCAGGAATCAGTAAAGACTCCTACATTTGCTCTCGACGAGACGTATTTATTCCATAAAGTAAAAAAAGGTATCTGTTTTATCAAAAATCACAGTGTACTGGCAGTGCGACATTTTCCCTTCAATTAAGACATTTTGAAAACATGTTTTGAACAACTTGAAAGTAATTGTATAAGTCAAAGTGTACTATGTTTTATCAAAGCAGGTCTGATATTGATGCTTCCTACTTCAATAAATAAAAAAATTGAATGCTTATATTCTGACTATGCCATGAATTG
>JANIJN010000096.1:0-17821 GCA_030557975.1 Soucietia sequanensis | reverse complement strand
TGGTTAAAATAGTTTTACTGTAGAAATAGTAAATTAGCTTCTAATCTAGGGTATCGATATATTCATATCCCAAGGGACTACTGCGCTTATACATCCCTGTTATAGTGTGTTTAGTTACATGGTTTCGAGATTTTTGGTTTAACCTACACTGTTCTTACATAAGTGGTTTGTGATGCATATTAGCCGACTATTAAAATATGGGTTTTTTGCAATCTTTTCTCCCTACGATTCAACGGTATCGTATCTCCAATTACATACAACAACGCGGGTTTTCATATAGATTTTCCCTTTTCGACGGTATATATCTAGTTAGTAAATAATTTAATATATATTCATTATAGTAAAAAAAAAAAACGGTATATAGTTAATTCATAGTTAGATATATATTCAGAATAGAAAAAAATATAAAAAAGTGCTGAATTTACAGTACCTCGATTCCGGGAGAAAGTGATATAGAGGGTATAATACACTTTACTTCAAACATTTCTCAAATTGTTCTCCCTTTATTATTCAAAATACTCTCTTCTTGTCATTCCAATTGTTTGCTCCTAAACATTCATCGAGCTGGAACTGATGCTAGCTTGATCATCCTTCTTGGTTAGTAATAGCTTAAATTGTTTGAACTAATGACTCACTTATTTGAATCAATACCGAGGCCAACTTTCAATTCTCATATAATGTCAACATAAATTGTAGCATCACGACGATCATGTTGTCATCATCTTATTTAAGTCACACACGAGTGTTTTTTAAAAAATCAATTAACATATGTTACTCGATTAAGTTAGTTGACTTAAACCTTGTATCATCTACCTACACTTATTGTTTCCTTTTCTTGTATTAGTCTTGCACTGATATCTCTCTATCTTGACCTAATTTCAATACAATGTTTGTTTAGTAGAAGTGAGCAAAGTTTATTGAGTCAGGGTTATATGAGCCAAAGAGTTATACTAAAAATTTTGGCAAAAAGCCTTAAATAGTTTGAATGGTTCTATAAATTACTATTAGTACTTAACATGTGTTGACGCTAAAAATTACATTATCTATTACACTCAAAGAGGTATGACACTTTGAATCATTTAATTATCAGATCATGATAGAAATCATATATTATTGTAATTTGTGTATCATATTATCTTGAATTACTCGCTCACTTTGATTTCAAAAAAAACAATTTGAGCATTAGTTAGTAATAAATTGGTTAGAGGTTTCTGTATATAAAAATATCTAGCTATCAAGTTATTGTCGAGTGAACTCCATCAAGGTGAGAAAGAAATAACACACTGATGGTATGTCTCTGTCAGTCATGAAAATACATCTTTATTTCGAAAATTATATTGACCTAATTCTATTCCTGTCTTTACAAAGTTGATTATCATTAGCATTCCACTAAATGTAAATATCTTTACAAGGTGTATCTTTATATCTTTTACAACTGAATTCTATATTTAACTATAGTGTTTATTGGACAACTTTTTTTTTTTAACTATTTCATATATATATTACATCCATTTTCTTCTTCTTTCTGTTAATTTCATTTCAAATAGAAAAGTTTCTCTTATGTTCAGCATAATCTTGATTTAAAAGTATTAACAGATGAAAAAAAAAAATGTGCAAATTAAAGTACATTTGTGTATTCATAAAGAGAATTAATTTAGTTTTGTAAATAATTAGTGAGAATTTATTAAAAAATTATTAAAGGTAAAAAAATGTGCTTTTTTAACTATATGATATTCATTCAAGAATGACATAAAAACGTCGACGTTGTAGTATACTAATATATGAATTTCATAGGTGATCAAAATATTCCTTTTTTAAAATATTTTTGGTGTGTTTTATAAACAATTGATATCAAGACGAGTTTCTCAATTATTCCTTGACCTACAAAATCATAGCCTGATGAAAGGGACATAACTTGTTTAATTTGAAAGACGACCACTTACATATTCATATATAACATTTTAAAAGGTGAACACTTAAATATTCATATATAATATTTTAAAAGGCTATAGATTTAAATGTCAAAGATATAAGACTTCCACAAAGGTAAGGCAAGCGAAAAATTAACTTGATGCAAATTATTTTGATAAAATTTCACCAACTTTATCCAGTTTTTCAAATCTTTCACGTTCCAAGGTACTTGATCTATTTAACATATTTTCTAAATCTTGAGAATAAGGAGCTTTTGTAAATTTTGGAGGATTTTCAGATTTAACAACATTAAAATAATTCTCATAAATATTACCATTATAATTACCAATTGATGAACTAATTAAATTATCAGGTTGTTGGAAAGCATCTGTTAATTCAATTACATTTGGTCTGATAATTTTACATTGTTTGGAAATTTCCGTTGATGAAATCAAATTTTTCAAATCATTAGAAATAATTTTATAAGAAAGGAATTCACTACTGAAATTATCCAATATACTTGTAAGATAATATAATTTTATAATTGGTTTTAAAAATTGATTTAATTCTTGATCATTGTTTTCATTAATTTTTTCAATAAATGTTTCAAGAAGATAATGATGACATCTAAGTTTTGATAATATAACACGATCATAACTAATTTCATCCCAATCTTGATTATTTTCTTTTAAAGTTTTTAAACAAGTATAACCAATTCTAATAATTAAAATTTCTAATGATTTTAATATAAGAATTGAATCATTTAAATCATCTAATTTTGATAAAATAATTTCATCATTACCCACCAAATTTTTAGAATTTGATAAAAATTTTAATGATCCATCAACCTTAACATTTTTTTTCAAAACTTGATCAATATTTTTAATTATTGATTTACCTGATGACATTCCCAAAACATTATTATCACCTTCCCAAGTACATTGAACCACCCAATCATTAAAACTTTTACCAAACCCATTATAGGCAGAATACCCTTGACCACCACAAGATTGTCTTGTTTCATTAATACAATCAGCTGCTAACCAAGTTAAAGTTGATTTTAATGAAGCAGAATCAATAAACAATGATTTTGTTTTATTTATACCTTGTTCAATTAATTTCATATCATTTTTAGAAACTGCAACATCTAAATCAGCCAAAACTTTTTCATGTTCAAGTTCTAATTTATTGGTACCTAATGCCGATGCATAAGTCAATGCTAAATAAGGAAATAATCTTCTTTGATGTAATGGATAATTAATTAATTGAGTTTCCTGTGACAGGTTTTCAGTCAGTGATTTAAATTGTCTTCTACCAACTGCATATCTAATTGCAATTGTAATAAATCTTGCACAAATTCTATAAGAATCAGTTGCCATCATTACTCTACCACCAAGTAAACTTATATAACTTAATTGTTCTAAAGGAGGTAAATTTACTTTACCTTCTTTACTTACTTTACAAAATTTTTGTAACATAAAGAATCTTGGAATTCTAACGTTTGAAAATTGAATCCATCCATTATCAACTCCCTGTCTTCCCATTTTACTACCTATATCACCAATACTAATACCAGGTAATAAATCATGATTTGAATCTCTTAATGGAACCACGAATGTTTTAACACCATAATCTTTCCCATCAACAATCAATCTAGCATAAACAGTTGAATGAGTGGCTGAATGAGCAGCACCACCAATCCACCATTTTGTTGCACCAATATGAGGAGTATTTATAATAAATTCATCGGTTTCCTTATTAAAAGTAGCGGTGGTTTCACAACCGGCAACATTTGAACCATGACCTAATTCAGTCATACCAAAACAACCCCATAAATGTTTCATGTGACGCAGTTCTTTATCAATACACCAATAATTGAATTGTGAAGCTGTTCCATTACCCTTAATACAATTAACGAATAATCCAAGATTAACACTAATTCTAATACCCAAAGAAGGATCATAAACCGTAACTAAATTCAATCTTCTTACAAAATCTTGAGGACTTTCATTTTCAATATATTGAGTCATTCTATTTATTCTTTCAGTTGTTTGTAATCTATTTTCTTTGGTTGATAAATCATAATCATGAAAATTTGAGCTTAAAATTGGATCTCTTTCTAATGATTGATAAATTGAAAGAATTTTTGATGATTTATCAGTTGATCCTTCGATAAATGAATGCATCGATAATGAATTAAACTTATTATTTCTTTCATTTTTAACAAGATCTATTGGATTTGGTTTATTTAATGAATTAACCTCATTTGTAACTGAAAAAGTCATATTTTGTAAGTAGTTTTAATATCCTAGCCAACAATACGCCATCTTGAAACTTACACCAGTTTATCTGGATCAATCATCATATATATATATACCAGTAACTAAGGGGTTTGTTTTTGCTAATAGCCGATTTGTCTATAGTATGTGGGGTAATGACATAATAAATCTTTGTACCATTTTTTCTGTTCTCAGCAATATTTTTGCAGTCCCCTCTCAATTATTTGCATCCGGGTATCGATTTGTTTGTTTTATCGGAACATACATATGACAGTGGATGATGTGGTGATTCTTATGATTCTTGGTTCTGATAAGATTTAATTATCCATGGAAGTGATCTGGAAGTGGTTGGTTTAAGCTATTAGGTTATGGGGATATTGGGATATGGGAATATTGGAATATTGGGCTATTAGGTTAGGTTATTAGGTTATTATCGTTTCATTTTTGTTTTGTTTGGTTATTTTTTTTCTTTTTCTTTTTTTTCAGAAATCTATAAGCATGCTAAATGCTCGAATATGAGCATATGCAATGATGACTTTATTAAAATGATATTAATTGAAACTAAAGTGATAATATATCCGGTATCATACTAATAAAATCCGAAATAATATTTTTAAACCGACATAATACTAGTGAAATTTTATTATTGGAATGGGTAAAATTTACATCTGATTATCTTTATTTGAACAAATATCGATATTGATTGATATTAAACTATATACTAATAAATAACTATTGAATCATAAACAAAATTGAAAATTAAGTGTTTTTTTTTTTAATTTGTATTTTCTTTTTTTTTTTTCCGTGTTCATAACTAACCTTGACTAATTTACTTTGATAAAATTCTAGCAACTTCATCAGTTTTTTCAAATCTTTCCCTATCGCCTAAACTTGATCTATTTAACATGTTTTCCATATCTTGAGAATATGAAGCTTTGGTTTTATATGGAGGATTTGATTCTTTAACAATCTTAAAGTAATTTTCATAAAAGTTACCATCGAAATTACCAATGGCTGAATTAATAATCATATCTGATTGTTGGAATGAATCAGTATAAGTAACAACATGAGGTCTAATTTCTTTACATAATGTAGGAATATGATGACTGGTTAATTCAGATAATAATTTTGTTGGAATAACTGAACATGCTAAGAAATCACCACTGAATTTTTCTAAAACAACAGTAGCAAAATATAATTTAGCAATTGAAATGAGGTATGGTTTTAACAGTTCATCTTGAGATGAATTTAATCTATTTAAAAATTCATCAACCAAATATTGATGAGCTCTTAATTTAGAAAGTGTAACCATTTCTGCACCAACTGAATCAAATTCTCCATTATTTTCTTTAACAGTCTTTGATGCTTGATAAGCTAATCTAATTATAAGAACTTCAATTGCTCTAATTGATTTAGATAAATCATTAAGATCTTCTTTAGTAGATAAGACAAAATCATCATTTAAAACTTTTGGAGCATCACTTAAAAATGCTACTGAACCTTTAACCTTAGCATCTTTTTCAGTAACAGCAATGATATGTTTAATAATTGGTTTACCAACAGACATTGCCAAAACATTATTATCACCTTCCCAAGTACATTGGACAACCCAATCATTATAAGCTTTACCAAATCCACTATAAGAAGAATAACCATGACCACCACAAGATTGTCTTGATTGATCAATAATATCAGCAGTTAACCAAGTACAAGTTGATTTTAAGGAACCAGAATCAATGAATAAAGATTTCATATCATCAATTGATTTAAAAATTAATTTCATATCACCTTTTTCAACAGCGGCATCTAAACCATCTAAGGTTTCACGAATAGTTTGTTCAATTTTTAAAGCACCGGCACTCATAACATAAGCACTGGCTAAAAATGGTAATAATCTTCTTTGATGTAAAGGATAATTTAATAATTGAGTTTCTAAACCATCACCAGTTCCTGAACCTGATTTAAATTGTCTTCTACCAATGGCATATCTGAGAGCAATAGTAGCAAAACGAGAAGACATTCTAAAAGAATCAAGAACCATGGTAACTCTACCACCCAATAAAGCAGAATAACTTAATTGTTCTAAAGGAGGTAAGGTAACATCCCCTTCTCTTGTAACTTTACAAAATTTTTGTAACATGAAAAATCTTGGAATTCTAACTGAAGAAAATTGAATCCAACCATTATCAATACCATCTCTACCCATTTTAGCACCAATATCACCAACAGTAATACCAGGACATAAATTATGATTTGAATCTCTTAAAGGAACAACAAAAGTTTTAACACCATAATCTTCACCATCAACCTTTAATCTAGCATAAACTGAACAATGAGTGGCAGAATGAGCGGCACCACCAATCCACCATTTTGTTGCACCAATATGAGGAGTATTTATAACGAATTCATCGGTTTGTTTATCAAAAGTAGCAGTTGTTTCTAAACCAGCGACATTTGAACCATGAGCTAATTCAGTCATACCAAAACAACCATAGATTCCTTTTATATAAACGGTTTCTTTAGTATTGGTCCAATATTCTTGTTGATCTTTAGTACCATTACCTCTAACACAAGATAAAAATAAACCAAGATTAATACCAATTCTTGTACCAACTTGAGGATCAAAAACACCAACAAGAGATAAACGACGATTAAAATCATCAGCAGATTCAATTTCAAGATATTGACTTAAACGATTAATTTTTTCAGCGGTTAAAGCTCTTTGTTGATCTTTAGTTAAATCATAATATTTTGAAGTAGAAGCTAAAATTGGATCTCTTTCCATTTGTTGCATCATTAATTTATTTGATTCAGCACGTTCTTTAGAACCTTCTAAGAAATAATGCATTTGAATTGGATCGAATTTACCAAGTTTACGTTCATTTTGAATTGAAGTTTGTGGATCAGGAGGTGGAAGAGAATTCACAGTATTTGATGAGGTATTCATGATTGAAATTTATTTGATATAATATATTTGTATATGAATAGTTAGATAAGAGGAAGAGAGAAGGAAAAGTTGAAAGGAAAAAAAAATCTAGGAGGGGAGACGAGGTTGGATATACGTATATATATAAAATCATTTTTGTATGTGTGATAAGAGAGCCGAAGGCCACAGATATTCCGAGGATGAACTTGTGCCGAGGAAGCGAGCGCTTATGTAAGCATTGTTATTTTTCACTTTTAATAACAACAGCCAATATTCTATTCCCCTCCATCCTCCTCTTATTGGTCAAGACCCAACTACGCTTAGAGTCCGCATGTCACACCACATTATACACCCATAAGTCTGTGGTCAAGATCAGGCCATGAAATTGTAGCGTATTACAAGATAATTAAGGTATTACCGTTGGCTCTTCACAGAAACAGTAAGTCTCATTTTTACGACTTTCGCACGTCTTTTTTTCTTTTTGTCTTTTCAGTTTTTGTGGGGTAAAAAGAAAAGAGAACAACAACACGTCATTCGGGTGCAATTTGTATGATTGATGTACACCATCTGCTACAAAATCGTATACGAGCGGTGATTTATCGTACCAGCTCAGTTTCAGTTGATCAAGCCGATGCTACTTTATGTGCTAATATATGGATTAAGACCACCAGTGAGTAGAGTACGGTCGTGTCAGCTGTGTTTGTCTCATGGGATGGAATGAGATGGTGGTGTACGTGTAAATTCAAACTTTCGGTCTCTTCCAAATCCTGCATATAAACCGACGTATCTATTAGCTATACGTTTATATGATAATCTTTGTATGGATGCAAATAAATATACTGATCTGTAATCATGTATCGTCAAGTGTGAATGTGAATGCTCACAGTCAGCGGTGAATTCATTATGATTGCGGTAGGTAATAGTATGATACTTCGCTATAGCTGCATGCATGATTTATAACACTGATTAAGCAATCAGTATAAGCGAAGCTAAGCAGCATAATTTTATTGATGAAGTTAACTCATCTAGTTCATGGTGATAACGGTGTATACGTCTCTTGACCATTCGCTACAAAGGAAACACTTTCTTCATAAGAAAGCTATTGCTGACGAATACATAAGGTTCCAAATACTGGTCTAATATCAAAAAAGAAAGCTAAAAAAATCAAAAAAGCCAGAAGTATTGAATGGGTTCATTTCAAGAATTAGCTAATGTTTACATAAAACGCCAGAATTTTCTAGTTCATTACTCATTACAGCTTGAAGTAGTAAATTCGGTCCACCATCAACATTCTCTAAATCATGTGAAATTAGAAAGATATATTCAAGCTTGACCAACTGACGTGGTAAATATTTTTAGAAATTAGCAATTAGTTGCTTATTATAAATTAATTCACTCATTCTATTTTGAGGGTATTACCAGAATCTACATTAATGGAATAAACATATTTCATTTATTTTAATTTTTTATTTTATTATGTACAGAAAAAATAAGGAGTATTCAATCTTGAAATGAACAAAGGAGCAAGATGAGCCAAAATTTGAAGACTGCTCCTTTTAATAATATACATTCATTATGTAGAACATCATAATTATCATAAGAATGATATTAGTTTATTTCATAATGCAAAAGCAAGAGCATAAAGCAACAAAACTAGCCATTAACTAGCGCTCCACCAAGAAGTTAATAGTAGTATCACTATAATCATCAAATAATCTATAATTGTGGGACTAATTGTTCCATTAATGGTGATTGAATGAATAAAACACCAGCAGCAAATAAAGCAACATTGACTGCAATAGTATAAGTTGGAGTTTGTTTGAATTGTTCAAATTTTGAAGGTTGTGGGGTTGAGATTCTGCCTGACATTATTTATATTGTTGATTGAATTTGACTTGTATACTTTATAAGATAATAATATGAATATCAAGTTATCGTTGTCGGTATTTTGCCCTTGTCAATATAATTTCTTTACTCTTTTTTTTTCTTCTTTAATCATTGATCAATTTTCATGTATTTAACACGACCTTTCTCTCCAGTCACGTGCTTGATTTTTTTTTTTTACCATGAGAAATGGCGAATGAAGATATACAGGATTATGATAACAAAAAAGTGATACATCATCAGATCAACAGATCACTTTGACTACAGCTACAGATCCAGATCCATATATATATACATCATTTCACAACCATGGCATCCGTTGAAGTTGAATTAGGAGTAACTCCAGAAAATACCTTCTCCATCGCTGGTAAACAAATCAAATTTGATTCGCATTCAGATATTGAACCATATTTAAAAGAATTAGAATCACAACCAAAAGTATTAAAAATTGATTTCAGTGGTAATACCATTGGTATTGAAGCATCTAAATCATTAAGTGAATCTCTTTTAAAACATAAAGATACTATTGTTGAAATTAATTTTAGTGATTTATATACCGGTAGATTGAATACCGAAATTCCACAATCATTAAATTATTTATTACCAAGTTTATTAACTTTACCAAATTTAAAATTAATTAATTTATGTGATAATGCATTTGGATTACAAACCATTGATCCAATTGAAGAATATCTTTCTAAAGCTGTTACTTTAGAACATATCATTTTATCCAATAATGGGATGGGTCCATTTGCAGGTGAAAGAATTGGTAAATCACTTTATAAATTATCAAAATCAAAACAACAAAAAGGTTATGAATCATTGAAAACTTTCATATGTGGTAGAAATAGATTAGAAAATGGATCAATTAATTATTTAGCTATTGGATTAAGAAATCATAAAGATTTAGAAACAATTAAATTATATCAAAATGGTATTAGACCAAGTGGTATTGCTAAATTAATTAATAAAGGGTTACAATTTAATAAAAATTTAAAAATCATTGATTTACAAGATAATACACTTACATTAGAAGGTTCAAATGCATTATCAAAAAACATCAATAATTGGGATCAATTAATTGAATTGAATTTAAATGATTGTTTATTAAAATCAAAGGGTTCATTGAATGTTATTGAAAGTTTACTTAATGATTCACCAAAAAAAAATTTGTCAATTTTAAAATTACAATATAATGAATTAGAAAATGATTCATTGGTAAAATTAGTTGAATTGATAGAAAAAAAATTACCAAATTTAAAATTACTAGAATTAAACGGTAATAGATTTGAGGAAGATGCAAAATCAGTGGAAACAATAAATGAAATTTTCACATCAAGAGGGTTTGGTGAATTAGACGAATTAGATGATTTGGAAGAAATCGACAGTGATGAAGAAGATGAAGATGAAGATGACGAAGACGAAGAAAATCAAGATGAAAAAGAAGATGAAGATTTAGATACATTAGAAAAAGAATTAGGTGAAATTGATTTAAAAGATGATTCTTCGGTTGACGATATTGCTGATGGTTTAGCAAACGCTCACATTAAATAAATTTAAATTGAAGTCATCGTAGAACCTTTTTTAGTTAATTTTAGTTTTTTTTTTTCTTTTGTTTTTCAACCTCCTTATAAATATCTATTGTGTAGAACTCCAAGATTCCATGAAATTCACTTATTGATTTTCATATGCATTAAGAATATATAATTTGTGATTAAGCCACATATAGAGTGAAAAAGAGACAGGTCCCTAGTATTTTTCAATACTCACCGGAACTTTAAACTGGAAATTATCATTATTTAATCCTATATAAATTTTGAAATAATAAAATCTCGATAAATGACAATTTTGGAAACTTGGAACCAAACAAAAATCATCATATGATTTATATGTTCTTGAATCATTGTTACGTGAATGTAAAGCTTTCAATTGAGCCGAATCAACGTTTACTTTTAAAGTAAAATTTTTGCTATAAGTGTTTGAACTATCCTCTTTAATCCACTTTTTTTCGCTAAATTTTTCAACTGAGCTATCATCAACTGTAAAATCATTAATTTTCAAATTAGTGTATTTTTCTTCAGTTTCACATATGGCTTTTAAATCATCAATTAAATCTTTCTCAACTCTAAAATTCTCCGTTCCTAATACTTGAAATAACTTAAATAACTGTTTAGCATAATCTCTAAATGGCGTTTTCAAGTTACTTGTGAAATTATCATTATCAGAAAATAAATCTTCATTAAAACCATTAAACGTATTTTTAAATAATAAATCATGATTTAAATCAATGGGGAAATCATACTTTTGTGATTTTAAAGTAAGTGAAACCAAATCAATTTTGATGTATTTAAGTTCAGGAAATTTTTTAGGTGATTGAATAAATGATGATGGTGAAAATTGAAAATTTATAGGAATTTCGACATTCCATGATGATGGATCAATATCTTCTCTTATTCTAAACTTTGGTGGAGGAACATACCTTAAAACTATGGGTTTTTTGGAGAATGAACATTTGATGGTACCAGTTGGTCTTGGTGATACAAATATATTATTCTTAGGTGTAAATGGTATTATTAATTCATATGACTCTATAACTTCCTTAGAATTTTCACAATAATTATCTTTAACATCTCTTGATCTATAATCAATTTTATATAATTGTCTTCTTTTCAATGCGTCACTTTTATTCAATTTTTCAAGTTTCTTTGATATTTTCAAAGTTTCGTCAATATCACCATTATCTATTGAATCAATAAGTTCATTACCGATATCTAGTTTTTCTTGCAATCTCGTAACCAAATTATTATACTTGACTTTTATATCCTGATTCATCATTTTTTTTTCAAATTCTGATTGTGGATTGGATTGTTGTAAAATACGAATTGGACTAAATGAATCTTTCAAAATAACAAACTCGTCCCCTTTTGAATTAACTAACGTTTTGTTTTGTCCAATACGTTCGTTAAAGTTTTTCAATACCGCATCACATTGAGAGGCTTTTGTAATAAATCTACCTGTTATACCGTATGTCGTTGAAGTATCAATAAATGAATGATCCTTTATTATGTCAGCCGAATTAATTGGATGATCAAGCCCAGTATCTGTTCTTATTTTACCTAGTGTTGGAGATAATTGAGTATGGATTGCTGAGTCATGAGAACATTCGGAATCTAATAACTTATCAGGAATTTTGAATGTGAAGAATCGTTTATAAACTTTATTAGGCTTGAGAGTACGTTGAGGAAATCCTAAGTAAGTTTTATCAACAGAATCAACAAAGTTCGGACATATATAATCACTACCAAAGTCACTTATTAACCTATCAACATTTGTTTCATTATAAGATGCAGAGAAATCAATCATCTGTAGGAATTTTTTAAACGTCACAGGTTTCTGACTTTTTGATTCCTTGGAATTATTGGCAACAATGAAATGACCTTCAAATAAAACATAAAACATTTCGAATTTGAAATTCTCTTTTAAGTCGCTAGAAATGAGAAAGTACCCATTGATGTAATCACCTTTTTTATATTCATAAAGCAGGGGATCAAGGGGGGTGGATTTTTGATGTATTTTACCAACTTCTTTAGTGAAATGAACCGATATGTTTATACCTTGTGAAACTTTGTTTGTAGAATTTGTCAAACTTCTTAAAAGATGAATGTTATCGAGAACTGTATCAGTCCACAGATGAGTATCTTCATCCGTTACAATGAACTGTGAATCACCTTGAACGTTACTATTTGATGCCGTTATGCTTGTATTGGATGTACTAAGGGAAATGTTTGCTTGACTACTTTGCATACTATTCACATTAGATTGGGTTGCTTGAGATTGTGATGAGTCCATAGAGTTGATATCTTGATCATAGCCTGGTAGACCATTATCGTTATAATCAACATTAATACTTCTAGCCAAAGATCTTGTGTGCATGTCATACGATGGTAAAATTGACCATACAGGGTCATCGCCACTTTCATTAGATGCAGCTTCCTTTAGGAGAGCTGAATTATATTCTTCCCTTAAAGACATTCTACTATTATATTATGATGCCTTTGAATATATATTAGTGCCAGTGCTTGGGAAACTTAAGATAAAGGTCAGAATATACTTCTCAAGAGTTTGTAGTGTATGAGTTGGCTACACATATAAGTATATACGATTTAAGAATACATATCATTATGACTAACTATTATGATCTAATCTTAGCAACCCATATTGCTTTTCTCTAATCATTTAAAATTCCGCTTTTTTCGTAAATCGTTTTATTTTAGATATTTTATTTTATTTTTAGTCCTGACTCATCAAAATTGCCCGTTTTCGGTTTTTTTTTTTTTTAGTCTGTTCCAGTAAGCCCAATCCCATATATTTTATCGTTTTATTTCCTTAGTTCCTTCCATAACCTTCTCTAACCTTCCGTGATAACAGTCTAATTGCCAATAACAAAGGAGTCATATGAAATTGTAAGATCGCTCACTCGATTAGTATGGGTACATTGGTTTCGAATCTTTGTTTACTACCAAGCACAATCACGACGTTCAAGAAATAAAATCTGGCCAAGTAGCAGGTCTGGAAATTTGGGATTAATGTGAATCCCCCAAATCTATTCAATTTGACAGCTTTGTCTAATCTTTTGATATGCATTGATTTCAAGTTAATCTTTAGGTTTAGTTCGTAATTTGACCTGGTTTTATCTTTAACACTCACGGGGTTTGAATATTTATGAGGAGTGGGGGATGGATCTTTGGTCAATTCATGTTTTGTGTTTTCAAATGCCAACTCAGTATAATTACAATGCAAATGACTCAATTTTTGCAAAGAATCTCTGAGATATTCCATTGGGGCTATCTCTCCATTCTTCATTGTATGCGCTACTTCTTGATATAATTTTTTATATGGCTTCGATAGAATGTCTTGGAATCTGAGTTTATTGTTTTTGTTGCTGAAAATCATAGGTGACTCAATTGTAAATGGTATGGAATTATTTGTAGATCCTACGGTTGCAATTACCAATTCACATCTGACTTCTTTGATTTTGAAAGATCTGGGACATTGCATGAATTTAATTGGGATTTCAAGAGTCTGATCTAAGTCGGGATGACTAAAGTTTGGAGGAACATACTTTATCTTATATGGCCCTGGGGGTATCTCTACATAAACGGTTTTACTTTGTGACATATTGATCTCACCTCGCAAAGGTTCGAAAGCTGATTCTTTACTTTCATATAAATCATTGACCAATTTTTGAAACTTCTTTTTGTTGTAAACTTGTAATTCCTGCTTTAATCGATTATGGAAGAATCTGTAATTGTTCACTTCGGTAGCAAAATGCGAGTTGGCATATCTTGCTATGATTCTTAATTCTCTCTCGATAGACGATAAGTTTCTGAATTCTTTTGAATCCTCTCCAATGAGGTACCCTTTGATACAGTACTTCATCCATGAATGTGCTAAACCAAAATCTCGATATTTCCCGAATCCACCAAAGCTTGGTGGAATTGATAAATGATTACTTAAATAATGTTTGCAAGTTGAGTCAAGAATGTAATGTGGTACTTTAAACGTGAAAAATCGTTTATATTTGATGTGTGGCTGTAACTTATCATCCATTAGTATACATGTATTATCAGACTCGTCGAATTTATCCTTTGGAATCTCCGTATTAATCAATGACGCGTTCAAATCAATCATGGATAAAACTTTATGTGTAAATTTATCATCATACTGGTAAATACCTTCAAGTATAATATAAAAAACACTAAAAGGAATAATTTGATCTGAAATATTCTCAATTATTGCATAACCATAAATATAATCATTTTGTTTATACTCTCTACCTTCTTCTGTGATGATTTTTGACTTCTTTCCAATTTCGCTTGCTTCCTCAGTTAACTCAATCAGTAATTTAATGTTACAGTTGGTGCTTTTAGTAAGCGAGTCTAAATCTTTTGTTCTGATGCTTGTGGTATCTAGAGACTGTTGACTTTGACTACTAGTAAGTTGATTCGCTGCCTGATAATTTGGTAATTCATCGAGCCGGTTAAGACCATTCAATTTTTTATGAATTATTGATTTGTACATAGAATATGAAGGTAGTAGCGCCTCGGTCGAATTGGCATTGATGGGTTCATGTAATATAGCTGACATTTCGTTTCCAATGATCACAATGTATGATTAATTGATAATAATTATTCATATCAATTAATTTAGAAATATAAAGTTATAGGTAATGATAATATATTAATTTGCTTGTATGTGGAGAACTCGGACTTTTATTTTTCATAATCTAAAGATCAAAGTCTCGGCCCAATAACGGAATAGATTTCTTCTTCGGGGTTCGTAAATAAAAAATATGAGTTATCGAACTACACGAAATATAGATCTCATTAGCTATGCACTCAAAAACGGTATATAAAAAAAATCTAGATACTCTATCTACCAAATCTCTTCAACTCGAAGTATCTCAAAATCGGATAAGTGAGTCCACTGAATCCCATACATAACCACATGGCTATATCGCCACCATAATCACCTCCACATAGTTTAGCTATAGGACCAACCCAATATGTTTGTGACATTCCTACAGCTGCTCCACTAGCACCCACAACGAACGCACAAGTTGCTGCAATACCATGAGTTAGCTTGTCATAGTCGTTCCAAATCTTGAAATTATAATGTTGATTTCTCTTATGATTGAACATGATCTGTGCCTTATGTTTTCTATATGTGTTTTCTGTTTTTTCTTCTTGCTCCACTTCGGTGGATTCGTCAAATTCTTTTGTGTATAAATGAATAAATTTGTCAGTTCTGAAAATTGTGTTTTCCTCAAGTAAAATCATAAAATACATAGATATCCAGTATCCAATCATAGGTAAAAAATTACCTAAAATAGTAGAAAATTTATTTCTTCCAACTAACGCACACACTAAGTAAATCACAGTAATGAGAATTGCCCATAACCATCTTGGGATCTTAGCAAAACCGGTTCCTGCCAATTGAATACCAAATGCAGCCGAATAAGTATTAACAATGTTGTTGGAAATTAACGATAAGAAAATTAGTATTAATAAAAATTTTCCACCACCACCCCAGGGTTTGAAAACTTCAGCTAAAAGACCACCCATTCCATAAGTGTTATAAGCCTGAAACCATGGATCATAAGATAATGCTACATTACCTATGAGTAACGCAACTATACCCACGAAACTTGTAGGAATGAAAATTCCAAAAAGAGTTATTGAAAAAACTTGCAAATCAGGAGTATTCTCTGGAAATAGAATATAATAATCAGATGCAATGGATCCCCAAGTCGAAGTGATGGAATAACATAAAGACAAAAAAGATAACCAGTTACCTTTCAAAGTTGCATGATCTATTCCTACGACATCAGCATTTGACAAATACTCAAACTTTTGTGAAGCAACAACATATAACATCAAGAATGCAAAATTGACTGGAAGACTCAAGAATGTTTCAACCTTTAATAACTGTTTTATCCCTCCAATTGCAACAACAAGCGATATCATAGAAACAATGATAATTCCGACAACTAAAGAAATTTTACCGTCACTTATACTCGTCAATATTTGTCCTCCAACAACAGAATTAACAACTGACCATCCCATCACACCAACTATACTAACGATACTTACTAATTTAACAGTCCACCAACCAAATAAAAATCTAGCACCAACCATTTGTCTACAGCCAGATCTTGGTCCCATCAATGAACAATATGCTGCAATGAAACATCCTATCGTATGGCCGATCAAACCAGCAATCAAAGACTTTTTTAATCCCAAATCAAATAAAAGTGGACCCAAAAAAAATGATGACATCGAACTTAAACCACCACATGCCGATAACCATAATCCAATGACTGATATCAATTGTTTAGTCTTATTGGTTGATCTTTCATGTGCCTCGATCCTTTCAATACCTCTACTTTCAACACCTATGGCATCCAACTTGTCAGAAACTTTCTTGAAAAACTTCCAAATATATACATCTTTATGCTTTTGATTTGATTTTGATCTTGATGTATCAGTCCCATCTTCCAATCCAATATCAAACGTACTAGTACGGTCAGCCGAATTTATATTAGCTTTACCCATTACGAAATGTTGACGATTAAAAGTGAAAAGTGATTTGAATATGAATAGTTAAAAAGAATATAAAATCTTTTTTATTTTTCTTTTGCACTTTTGGCTTTTTTTCTTCTGACTAATATGTTCAAATGACTCAGTGCTGATAAATGTAGATGAAAAATAAAGTCAAGCCAGTGAAACAGTATATGATCATTAATGATATGATCACAATTATAACTCACTCTGTTTTAGCCTCCATACCTATGAAATCGATCACAAATTTACTTTGAACTTTCGATGAAAAAAAACTTAAAAAAGAAAGCCCAACGCGGGGCTCGAACCCGCAACCTTCTGATGACACTTTTTAAGAGTCAGATGCTCTACCGATTGAGCTAGCCAGGCTGATTTGTTGAAAGTAAAAATTTTAGGTTGTCTAGACTGTGATAAATTGACACACAAAATTTGTCACGTAAAAATAGATAAAAATAAAAAAAAAAATAAAAAAAATAAAAAAAAAATAAAAAAACAAAAAAACAAAAAAATAAAAAAATAAAAAAACAAAAAAAATAAAAAAAAACAAAAAATAAAAAAAAAAAATAAAAAATAAAAAAAATAAAAAAAAAAAAAATTCATCTATCATGGACTCAGATAGTTCTGATATTTCAAGAAGTATTTCCAATGACTATGCCAATCATTCTCCACCTCCACAAAAAGATCCGGATCCAAACAAACCA
>JANIJN010000095.1:0-18154 GCA_030557975.1 Soucietia sequanensis | reverse complement strand
CCCCCCCCCCCCCCCCCCCCCCCCCCCCCCCCCCCCCCCCCCCCCCCCCCCCCCCCCCCCCCCCCCCCCCCCCCCCCCCCCCCCCCCCCCCCCCCCCCCCCCCCCCCCCCCTCCTCCCCTTCCACCCCCCCCCCCCCCCCCCACCCCCCCCCCCCCCCACCTCCCCATGCTTCCCCCCCCCCCCAACAAACAATACCCTTTTCCCCCCCCTCCCCCCCCCCCCACAACACAACGCTCTAATTTTTTTTTTTTTTTTTTTTTTTTTTTTTTTTTTTTTTTTTTTTTGCTTTGATTGTTTGTCAATAAGTTGAGCCATTCGATTTAAAGCAACTGCGATAAAACTGAGACACTTACACAGATTGCTTTTATGAACAACCTTGACTTGTATCCTTGTTTTGGCTCTTGAAAGAGTGGTGATTACCGGTCTTCGAAACACACTGAAGTGACATTTATTGACCTTTCGATATGATCTGATTCAACAATTTTTCAGCAGAGAGACTTTGTGGCATGTCTTACTTTATAAATTGGCATGTGAAAAAAGCTTGCGATAATGTACGGGTGGATTTGTTTGGTAGCGACTACATTGACAAATATTCATTTTTTTATATTAGCATTAAAAGGTAATATATATATACATATATATATATAACTCAAAGAACGTAGCGATAAGATGATATTGGCTATCTAAAGTATTACTAGTTATATAAGAATTGTGTATTTACAGGTTCGCCTCGCAATTAGTAGGCTAATTAGATGAATCGTGGTCAACAACTAAACCAGGTTTAGTAGATAACCTTTCACTAGAATTTGACTCAATGGAATTTCTTTCGGAGGTAACAGGTTTATTCATTCTTTTCTCTTCTGCGTCTTCTTCACTATCCATAACCATATCATTATTGTCATTTGCAATTCCCTCTTCTTTTTCGGTTTTTGGTTTTTCATCTGCTTTGGGTATTCTATGATTTGTTACAAAGAGACATGATATCACAGCAACGATAGTAAATCCCATGCCCATATAAAATACGTTTCTGATCCCTTCCATAAAAATTTCTTTGATGAAACGTTGTGTATCTTCTGAAAGGCCTTGCACGACAGCTGTTGAACTTCCAAGTTTAGAAACGTCGATCGTAGATAATTCAGCTTGAATTTCCTTGCTGGCCTTTTTGATAGAGCTTTCTAGTTTGTTGTTAATTGTTGCACTATAAACCGCATCCGATAAATTAGAAGCAAGGGCACCACCAATGGTTCTGCAAAAAGTAAGGAAAGTTGTTGTTAATATAGTCGATCCTGGAGTTTTAGGAGCTGAAAGTTGTCCGGAAGTTATCGTTGATTGCATTAATAAGCCGATGGATACACCACTGATGATCAATAAACCAATTTGCGCTGAGCTTGAAGAGTCAACCTTTAATAAACAAAGTATTCCATTTCCGATAGGGCCCAACACAGACCCAATAATTACGTATGGTTTAACATACCTTGTTTTACTCGTCAATACACCAGTTGTGATGGAACTTAAAATAACTGGAATTATGATTGGTAAACTTTTGATACCTGAATTCAATGGGGACGAATCGTGAATTACTTGAAAGTATATTGCAACATATAATACGTTGGACATGAAAGCACCGTATCCGCCGAAAATTGTAAATGCAGCAGCTAAAATTTGAGGCACTCTCACAATTTCATAAGGAATGATTGGGTTTTGAAATTATAAATGAAATAAATTATTAAGAAAACAATACCAACAACAAGACATGCTATAGTTCCTGCTGACTTCCATCCATAATTTGCTTCCGCACCAAATGTAAGACCCAATAAGAAAACAACAATTCCACCTGAAAATAAGGCAATTCCAAGGTAATCAATCAATAAAAGTCTCTCTTTAAAATTTCCTTGCACTTTCGGTGGATTAAAAGCAAAGAATAAAACCGCAGCAGCCAATCCACCGATTGGCAAGTTAATGTAGAAGCACCATCTCCAACTAACATTGGAAGCGAATGCACCTCCAATTAGTGGTCCGATCACAGATGCAATTCCAAACACAACACCAAAAAAACTAAATACCAAGTTTCTTTTGTGAATTGAGACAATTTCACTTATAATGATAAAAGTTAAACTTTGTATTCCACCTCCACCAATTCCAGAAAGAGCTCTGCCACCAATTAGCATATTCATACTAGTCGATAAGGCAGAAATAAGTGAGCCTACTTCAAACAAAAAGATAGCGATAAACATTGTAATTTTTCTACCGAACAGGATCGATAGTTTACCCCATACTGAAATTAAACATGCCGATGTGAGCAAGAAAGAAGCTTGCAACCAACCAACTTTATCGAAAGCGTGGAACTCGTTACCGGTAGTAGTTATGATGGTGATAAGTATATTTTGATCCAAGGCATAAAGAAATAAAGATAACATGCAAGCAAAAATACATAAGTACAAAGGAGCTCCATATAAATATTGATCTTCTCTTTTAGTACCATCACCGGCATCAGATTCGATGAACTTTTTATGTGACCTTTGTGATTCTAAATCAATGAGTTGTTGTGGATGTTCCGTTTCAATCTGTTGGTGGCCGATTACATCAGCCTTTGAACTAGCTAAACTGATTTCACTTGAAGTCATTTTTGTCTGTAATGTAAAGCCTATTTGATCTTGTACTTAACTTTGAATTATATTGACACGCTTTTCAATATACCTTGATGAGTCTTTAGGTTCTCTAATTGAATAATTAAACTCCAAAATATTTATTGGCAAAGTGCATCTCTTTTATATCTTTGAAACTTTGACATCTTTGATGCAATTTATTTTGCAGTAATAACTAATGTTTGGTCGCCTTAAACCCGTGTAATTCCGTTTCCCGTTATACCACCCAAATGCGAAATTCGCAGCCATTGAAGTATGACAACGCGCGGAAATAAATCATATCTGTCCCGTCATCATTAACCCCGTTTCCCATTCGATTATGTAATATGTCATTTAGAAGTTATAAAGATAACCTGTGGTTTATCTTATCTCTTTACATCAGTAAGACAAGGAATGCTCGTCCTAAGTAATTTGACAGCAGCAAGCTGGATTTATTTTTTTCAACGACATATGCGGAATCTGGTGCATACGCTAAAATGTAATGTTTCAGATAAATCTGAAAGCTGTCGCAAAATATTACTTCACTTGTGATAACTTGAGAAAACGTCATTTGCACTGAAGTCTGTCAAAATATGGAGCATGACGAGAGTGAAATGAATTTAAGGAGACAGAAATAAAAATTTAAGAGCTTCCCTCCAAATTTTTTAGTGATCGAGACAGTCTTCATAATAACATTTGGTCGAGGTTGAGATAAAGATACGAAACGAGGATTAGTTAGCGAAAATTACGAGTCATAATTCTTTCAGAAAGAGCCCATGAAATTGGTTACATGAACGTTGGCGTCAAATGAAGTAGGATTTGCATTCGTAAGTCTATTTGATGGAAATGGGTTCTAGATAAAGTTGGATTACAATCAGGATCATAATTGAAAATAGGGTATAAAAGCATCTCGAAAAAAAAAGATGGTCCACTCATTTACACATCGAAAGGCAATCAGGTGGGACGTTTTTATCTAAAATGTCACCCATAACCTACCAAAAAGCGTGAATAAGTGATAACCATGCAAATGCAAATCTATTTAATAGCATAAATCAGTCAATACTTGTATCTAATTGAATGTTACATCATTTAATGTTATGTGCAGGACATTGATATGTAAAATTCTGTAAATAAAATACACCCACCAAAAAGCAACTAACATAATGAACGATGATATAGTAGCATCAATTATGTCAAGAACGTATTCATTATCAGATCTCAAAAAAATCAAGCCTGCAACGTTACGCTCTTGGTTCAGAGGAGGACTGCCAAATGGCGAAGGCAAATTTGCTGTAATCGATGTTAGAGAATCTGATTATGTTGGTGGTCATATTCGTGGATGTTATCACTATCCAGCAGGACAATTTGCTGACACTTTACCAAATTTGAGAGAGAGATTGTTCAACAACAAAATAAATGATGTTGTGTTCCATTGTGCTTTATCTCAAGCAAGAGGACCTTCTTCTAGTCTAAAATTTTTGAGATCATTGAATGAAGTAGATGATCCATCACAAATTGAATTTTTCAATAATATCAATGTTTGGGTCTTATTCGGAGGTTTCAATAGGTGGCAAGCTGAGTTTGGTGAGGATGAGGCAGTCACCGAAGGTTATGATAAAGAACTTTGGGGTTTTAGTAACTCCTTTTAATTAATTAATTAATTACATAAGGCCCAACTCTCGGGCTTCCAAAAAAATACGGTCGAAATCGAAAGAAGAGAAGATATAGAATTGCTTGAACACTAAGCTGATAATTGTTTTACGTAAATTTAAAAGAATATGAACCAATGTCACATATACAAGGCTTCCCCCGTCCGACCCCGAAAATATAGTAAATACATTTAGTTTATACAAGCGGTAATTGTCAAGTCAACTATTTGACTATATAATAATCAAATTCTTTAACAATAAATTGGTGGTCGGAGGTGAGCTGGCTCTTGATCCACTTTCGATATATGGTAGATTATGTACACTCTTTTGAATGCTAATGACCACTTAGCGTAATCTCTTATTTCTACTATAAGCAAGCCACTTGCGCTTCCAATGAGAATACACATAGTTTGTCATGACACTATTAAGTTGAGCGTATACTTTCAACCTCTTTATCTCGAACACCTCCTTTTTCTTTTTCAGCTTGCATTTAGACCACCCCAATTTGATCTTACACCAGCATGAGCATTTATATTTTACACGGTGCGACAATTTCGATACAGGGTTAAGTGTCTCAGCCTTGCAAATTCAGTGAGAAAATTAAGCTATCTGGCGAGCGTCACGAAAACGATTTCAAATCCAATGATAGATCTTTTCGAGGGCGTGTAGGGTGTTCGTCCCTTTAAAAAAATTCTGCGTATTAACGAATCAACGTATTTTTGACGAGCAAATAAGCATTAAAAGAAATTACAAACATTTTTGTGGTACCACTTAATAAAAAAAAAAAATCGCGTTTCTCGAAATCTATGAGAATTTGTAGAAAAAAACAAGTGTCAACCAAGGCTGCAAATGCTACAAATGTTACAAATGCTAAAAATAGATAAATTATTGGTAATTTGTTGAACGATGTTGACTATACCGCTTCCAATTATTAGATTTATGCAGAATTAGAATCGATGCTTTTGTAATTTACATCATAAAAATCGTACCTTTTGTATTACAAGACCTAAAAGCATGCAACTCATTCCAAGAAATTTGATCTGTTTATCTATTCTATTTTTAATTGAATTGTTATCCCTATTTAAATGCTCATATATAAGTAGGTCAAAAATTCCTCTTATAGTATTAAATAGTCTCTTTATTCATTCTTAATAACTCACTTATTCATATTCATTCAACAATAAAAAATATGGTTTCATTCAACAATATTGTCACTATACTTACGTTAGCTGGCAGTTCATTGGCAGCTACTTCTGCATCCAGTTGTAATCCACTTTCAACCTCTTCATGTGCAGCAGATTCTGCATTAGCCACTGATATCACTGAATACTTCACAACAAACTCATCATATTTTGACATTGTATCCACAGCATCCGGTGTTTCCTTTGAAGATGATGGTTTAAAATTGACATTGGCTAAACAATATGATAACCCAAGTCTTAAATCAAAATTTTATATAATGTACGGTAGAGTTGAAGTGATGCTCAAAGCCGCAAGTGGTACAGGTATAGTGAGTACCCTTTACTTACAATCTGATGACTTGGATGAAATAGATATCGAACTTTTAGGTGGTGATGACACTCAATTTCAATCCAATTATTTCTCAAAAGGTGATACCACAACTTACGATAGAGGTGCATATCATTCAACTTCTGGTGCTCCTCAAGATAACTACTTCAATTATACTATTGATTGGACAGAAGATGAATGTATTTGGTATTACGAAGGTGAAGCAGTTAGAACTTTGAAGAGTGATAATAGTGAAGGATATCCACAAACTCCAATGTATCTTGCGATAGGTATATGGGCAGGTGGTGATTCTAGTAATGAAGCTGGTACAATTGAGTGGGCTGGTGGTAGTACTGATTACGATGATGCTCCTTTCAACATGTATATCAAGGAATTGCTTGTCAGTGACTATTCAACTGGTGAATCTTATTCTTATAGTGATCAATCAGGTGACTCATCTTCTATTGATGCTAAAAATGGTAAAGTAAATGGTAGAAAAGATGATGCCGATATATCTGCTGATAGTGATTCATCTTCTGCTTCATCTTCTGCTTCATCTTCTGCTTCATCTTCTGCTTCATCTTCTGCTTCATCTTCTGCCTCATCTTCATCGTCTGCTTCATCTTCAGAAGCATCTTCATCTACATCAGACTCTTCATCTAAATCATCGTCTAAATCATCATCTAAAACATCAGACTCATCAACTAAACCATCATCTAAATCTTCATCTAAATCAAGCGCTTCATCAAAGGCAACTTCAGATACAAATGATGCTACATCTACTAAATCAAAAGACTCAAAATCTTCTACTACATTAGCCGCTGAATCCGTTGCAGCCGAATCTAGCTCATCTGCATCAGCATCTACTTCAAAAACATCTTCTACATCTTCTACTCAAACTGTTGAATCACAAGAAAGTAATGCAGCAGCTACTTTATATACAAATTCAGTCTTAGCCATAGTTGGTTCTTTAATAGTGTCACTTTTTTGAAGTTGAATGAATCTACAATTTTTACGACAGAATAAAAAAAAGAAAAAAAAAAAGAAAAACATTAGGTTAATAGATTTTTAGTTTATGTATTGTAATTAATTCCTCGGGCATTCATAATAATAAATTAATCATAAAGCGTGATCAAGTAGTTTCAATCCGACAAATTGAACATCGTATATATCAACTCGAAGATTATTAATTCAGTTAACATAAAAAACTAGTATACATTCTAAAGAAAACAATAAAGACTAGATATTCGTAAAAATTAAATATCAGGCGGAATTAACCATGTAAAATGACTAAACAGCGACAACGATAACAAGAAAGCTTAAAAGCATCATCAAAAAAGATTTAATCTTCATCAATTATATTAAGCTTGGGCCATCATATGTATTATTGGCATATTGTTGCTGAGCATATTGTTGCTGAGGAAATTGTTGAGGGTAAGATTGAGTTTGTTGCTGTTGAAACACTTGCGGTGCACCATAATTACCAGTAGCTTGTTGTTGTAAACCAGTATTAGCATTGACCAAGTAGTTATTTTTTTGTTGTTCCTGTTGAGTTTGTGGGAACACTGCGATTGTTGGCAAATTTTCTAAACCTCCCGCTGTCGGTTGAGGTTTTAATTGTTGTTGTTGTTGTTGTTGTTGTTGAACATTATTAAAAAGATTAGTTGTGGTCTGTGATACTTTGAAAGGGTTATTACCAGTTAAAGCTGGTGCTATTGGTTTGATTGAATTTTGATCATTTCCATTTGTCAATGCGGTAGTATTGCCACTGGAAGAAAATCTTGTATTTGCAAAGGGATTTGTTGAATTAGGAGCTATAGCGTTTCCACCAACTGGTGACGCTAATTTGGTGAATGGATTTGTATCTTGTCTAGCTAACGCATTTGGCAAGGTATGCTGAGGTTGTAACTGTTGTTGAGGTTGAGTAAATTGCTGTTGAACTTGAGGTTGAGTAAATTGCTGTTGAAGTTGGGGTTGAGTGGGTTGTTGTTGAACCTGGGGTTGAGTGGGTTGTTGTTGAAGTGGTTGTTGGACATATTGAGGTTGCTGAATATTTTGTTGGTATGACTGACCGGATGTTGCTGTACCAGTTTGATTCTGTTGGAAGAACGGATTGTTACCTGTGATTTGTGGTTGTTGTATTGGTTGTTGTACTGTTTGTTGCAATGGTTGTTGCAATGATTGAGTCTGAGCTTGAGGTCCATAACCACCAAATCCAACGCCTGTATAGTCGGGTACTTGTTGAAACTGTTGAGGAACAGCTTGTGGTTGTTGTGGTTGAGTGAATATTTGTTGACCTTGAGGAATCGACCCTAAGGATGAGCCGTTATTTTGAAGTGGCTGAGCTGTATTAGCACCCCAAGGATTGTAAGTCGATTGTTGAATTATCAAGGAGCCTGGTCTCTGAACATCCGTTGCAGGATTCCCATTTAATTTAGCAGGAGCCTGTGGTTCAGATGATTTTTCTTTTGAAGTGAAACTGGACTTCTTGCCGGTGTCGTTTGAATCATTAGTGCCAACACCCCTTTCAGCAAGGTATTGCTTTCTATTAATTTCAAAATTTGGATCATCTAAATATTCTTCTAAAGAAGATGTTAATGCGGTTGGTGCGTGTTTTATAGTAGGGACATGCAATTTGGTGGCATATTCAAGATGTTTAGCAACCCTTAAGTAATCAATAACGTACTTTGTTTGATCAACAAATTTTTTATAGATTTTGAGTGATCTTTCGGCATCAACTCTTGACATTTCAAAATAGTGTTCTAATAGATTTATAACCCCTTCATTCAATTCTTGGAATAAACCCAATAAATCATTAACTAATAATCTAAAAGCAGTTAAAATAATATCATTATTGATTTCATTTTCGACAAAATTATTTTTTAATAGAGCGTCAATTTGTTTTTGAACACTTTCAGATTCTCTAAGTAAGCCCTTCTCGACAGATAACGAACGTAGTCTGCCACCATTTTGACTTGTCGTATTATTTGCCCTTTCGTCCCTTACATAATCGATACCAGTTTCACTGAACTGTTTAACCCTTGTACTCAAGTATTTTGCATACTTTATGATAAATCTTACATCGGAATTAAAGTTGTGATTTTTCGAAATATTTGATTCAGATAAATTTAGCATTGATGGGGCTTTCCGAGACAAGAAATCTAAAGTGACATCTCTATCACCTTCTCTAATCAAAATATGAATTACAATCAATGATTTATAGACAACGGACCATGCACTATCTTGTAGTCTTACCAGTAGAGCTCTCATTACAGTATTAAAATTTTCAGCGGCTACCGAATGATCAATCGAAGTTGACATTAAAATAGGTTCAATATACTTTGGTTTTGGGGCAGCTACTTTCACTTTAGTAGCGCCTTTGACAATTTTTTCATATGTTGTCATTCTTTTTTAGTGTATGTATATGTGATATTTTAAGGCGGTGAGAAAAAGTTTTTGAAATAGAGTATATGAATTCAAAAGGATTGTATTGACTTTGACTATAATTTCGGAGATATAGTGAATGTTTTTTGCGTAGGTGTTAACAACGTTATCGGAACAAAAAGGGATCTGAAGTTGACTAATCTAATGAGATATAAGGAATTGACAATCGAGAATTACCAATAAAATTCAAGTGTAAGTAACAAAGTAATCTTAAAATAGATTAATATGCCTTTAACGGATGATTATTTGAAAGACCTTAGATCAAGTTTTCAATCAAAAATGTATCTTTGAAATTAAAGCAGTGTTATTTTTCTTTGGTTACTTTTAGGAAATTCCCCTAACATCCGTAAACCATGGCGAGAAAATAAAATATCATAATTTACCCGAACTATTAAATTCGATGATGGTCATGGTCAATGAAAGGATTTCGTGAAAAGACATGATGGACTGAATTACACGAGAAACCCTACATGTAGCAAAGAAAACAATGCTCGTTATACATGAAATTTTTTAGACTATTTACACTAATTTTTAGATTAAACAAAATTTCGATATCTAGAGAAATGAAAAAAAAAAAAAGGAGATAACACTTCGTTGATATTGGAATACTTTGTTAAGATACTTGTGCTATTGAGAAGATGTATTTTCGTTTCTCGAGTTCCCATGTGAGCAGCTCTGGATTATACTTAACCTTGACTTTATCGCTATTGATCAAATATTTAAATCAACCTCTTGCCATCCTATATTGTATTTTACAATTACTTTGGTTTCAAACCACCCCTCTTTTCCAAGAAATCTTTAGCCTCATTGACTTTGGTAGCTAAATATGAAGAACCTCCTTTATCAGGGTGATTAGCCATCATTAATTTTCTATGTTGTTCTTTTAATTTTGCTTTTGATAAGTTGGTTTCTTTTAAATTCAAAACCTGTAAAGCTTCTTTGGCAGTCATCTTGGCTCCAAAACTACCTTTGATAAAAGCCTTACCATTGATACCCGGTTGATTTGATTTAACGAATCCAGCAGCAAAATATGCCAAACCGAAAGCACCAATACCTGTTAACCATGGATGTTCACCCATCCAATTACATCCCTGGTCAAAGTAGTATTCGGCTGACCCTTCCAGTGGTTTCTTACGTTCTAAATGACCATTGAAATTTTGTTGTGGGATTTGTTGTTGCTGTATTTGATCTATACTTTGAGGTTGTGTTCTGTCACCTGGAATAGCCAAGGTAGGAATTTCCATAGGAGCCATTTTATACGAGTAATAAGATTTCTAATTTAATTTCTTTATGTACTAGACCCAGCAATACGTCCTTTAATATGTTTAAAATGTAATGTATAAACTATATCAAATGTCTTGAAGATAATTTTCCAAATCTTCAAAATTCAATTTTATTTTTCTTTTTTTTTTCCCGTCGCCTGCAAGATCGAAACATCCGTACATTTTGAGTACAGATGTGTATGCCTAAAATAAGTGCGGCGTATTGGGAAGAACTGTTTCTACTACAATTCAGATTATGGTAGAGGAAGTTGTTATCATTACACACATTAGTCTGCCTGAGTTACTAGATAAGCAAGTAAAGCTTTCATTGAGTAAATAAACAGTTAAATGAAGTTTCAACAGGGGTATATAACCAAGAAGAAATGATTAAAAAGTTGAAAAGAAGAGATACTATAAAACGTAAAGTCCAAGAAAGCCAATAATTAATTATGTAGCGATCCATAAACATTTTCATAAAATGTTTATGCTATTTGCTACTACTAGTCATATGCATGCTGAATATAGCAAGGACCTTGAGCCTTTTTTGATAACTCGTCTAATCAAGACGAAATGAATCGTGATGTATTCAATTCTGACTTACATCAAAAAATGTATACATCTATTTGCAAACATTAGAAGAGCTGTACGAAAGCGAAAAGAAGTCAAAGCTTCTGCAACCATTGGGTTATATGAATGAGTGTACCATCAGTTCAAATGTGTTTGGAGTCAAAAGGTTATATTTCATTCACATAGGTCAAAATTTTTTATCGTGAATTTTCATTCTATATCCTAGCTGCAATTGAGTAAAATCTTACATCCTCCATGTATCGAATAGCTTATCTCAATATAGATATGGCAATGCTTACTTCAAGTTGTAGTCAAATAACTGCAAATTATAATTTGGTCTAATATCTGGCGTAATATGCAGGTCATCTCATTAGTTTTTTTAATTTTTTTTTTTATAATTTTCTTTTTTTTTTTTTAAAGAGAAGAGGTTAAAATTTATATTTACAAATACTGATTTACACTGTATCCGAAAGATCATTAACTACATACACTTACTTTTTATTAGAGAAAACATCCTAGTTACTCTATTTTATTATTGCACCTGTTTAATAATTAAATACAAGCCCTTCTTGCATATCACATCATATTATCTTAAAATCATAAATATACATAATTAATAATGAGAGTCTATTCATGTCATTTTTGCTCATCCCCTGTTTATCCAAGTCATGGTATAATGTTCGTTAGAAACGATGCAAAAGAATTCAGATTCTGTCGTTCTAAATGTCATAAAAATTTCAAGCAACGTAGAAATCCTAGAAAATTAAGATGGACCAAAGCTTTTAGAAAAGCTGCTGGTAAGGAATTGGTTGTTGATTCCACTTTAACATTTGCTGCTAGAAGAAATGTTCCAGTTAGATATAATAGAGATTTAGTTGCCACTACTTTGAAAGCCATGTCAAGAGTTGAAGAAATTAGACAAAAGAGAGAAAGAGCTTTCTACAAGAATAGAATGAGAGGTAACAAAGAAAAGAATTTAGCATCTGATAGAAAATTAGTTGCAGATCATCCAGAATTCTTGAAGATGAGAGAAGTCGAATTAAGAAGAAGAGCTGAAAGAAAAGCAGCTAAGGAAGCTTCTGCTCTTGATGAAGATGTTGAAATTGATCAAGATGAAGATATGATGAGTGAAGACGAAGAAATGGAATCCGATTCCGAAACTGAATCAACTAAACAAAAAGTGTTATTAACAAACAAAAGAAAAACAAGATCAACAGCATAAATTGATGAACCATTTAATTTAATTTTCATTTCATAAAAAATATGTTTGTCATTTATATTCGCTATTGTATTTAGTACTTATTACAATCGGTTATGTAATCTCAGTGCTTTTTCTGTCCAATAAAGTAATATTCGGATCAACTTCAAAAAGAATTATGTATTTTATATAATGTGTTCATTAACACGATAATCGCTTTCTTTATTCTATTTTTATTATTTTTTTTATTTTGGTTTTTTTAACCACCCATTCAATTTATATAATATATTTCCATTTTTCAATCTCAAAGTCACACTTCAAAATGCTCAAGTTCAAGGTGTATCAATGAAAAAATTTCAAAACTTCTCGAGCTGAAATCAAACATCTTTGTAGTGGTAAGGGACCATGTCTCTGAATAATTTATGCGTAATACCTAAATAATCTGGATTCAAAAGCTTGTTTTCGATCTCTGGGAAAGACAAGCTGTGAAAGTCATCCAATCAATTTTTCTGACTTGATTTATTCACAATTGGCCAAAATGGTTTTTGATGAAATTTCGAATTATTGCCGGGTGGTGATTCCATGTTACTATCATTTTGAAATGGTAATAGTTCAGATTGTGTTTCTCTTTCTTGTAATATTTTTTGAGATTCCATCATCATTGATATAGTATCATGGTGAATTTGTGTATGTATCTTTCTCTGCTGTACTCTCTTGTGATTCTGTTGGTTAGATATGTCGGTGTTAATATATAATTGGAAGTGGTTATTTGGTAGATTTTTTGTTGGTGATGCTTCATCTTCGTGATCTCTATTTCGCTTCCTCAGATATAACGGCAGCATATAGGGCGAAGAAATTGGTGATGATGAAATGCTTGATTCAAGAGAGCTTGAGTCGATGTGTGAGTTTTTATCTGAGAGTGGGAACTGCGGGTGTTGATTAAAATTCGGGAATGACATGATACGCGTTTGATATTTCTTGATTGACTCGTTAGAACTTGACGCAACGTATAGTTAGTTACTGCAGTTAGTGATATTATCGATTCAATATAAAGGAAGTTGATGTTAATCAATGAAGAGAACTAACACTAGTTAATGGAAAAGAAATGGCGATAAAAAGTAATTCAATATGTGGTAAACAACTTCTGATATTAGTAAATAAACACACCCATTATATCGCGATTGTCTTTTTTTTTCAATCTTGAAAAAAAAGGTAATAGCTTTGAGAAGACTTAAAGAAGCACATTCGAGTGCATTTGAATAGCACCCATAACGTATACAACTATGAATCCGAAGCTGCTTAATACCAATCATATAAAACACTCGCCAAACATACAACTCAAAACTAAAATCGAAAATGAAACTACTTTTTTGGTCAAATCATCAACTCCATTCATATCAGCTATTAAAAGTATAAATCGTAAACTCGAAAAATTCGATAAGAACGCTTTACCAAGTAAAAGATATCAACGAGGTGATTATAAAAAAGTGAAATATTTAACAATCAAAGGAATGGGTAAATCTATCGAAAAAACACTATCGTTAGGTTTAACTTATCAAGATAAATTACATTATAAAATTGACATAAGCACAAAAACAGTCGAAGTCCTAGACGAAATCAAACCAAAAGCAAGTGAGCTGATTGTCGATGATAGCGATGACGACGATAATGTGCCGTCTGAGTATAAAACCAGAAGAACTAGCTCTGTTGAAATCAAAATTTGGCTTAAACGTGAATTATGATAATGTATTTTTATAAGGTATATAAACTTTATGAGGGCTATATAATGCAATGATTTGAAATGAAACGATATAATATGAACAGTTTGATGTGAAGTAACTTTATTTCGTCAGTCACAGTTCAAGGTCCTGTTCCTGTAGTTTGAACAAACATCTTTCTTTGATATGCAATAAATCAATGATATGTCTCTCAATCTTAATAGTCTTTTCCTCCGATAAAATATTTTGATTGTCATCTTTGCCATGTTCATTCGAATCAACTCGGAATAGCTTTTCTGCTGTTTCGATCAATTCAAGACATTTTACGTAGTCCCTTTCAAAGTATGCTTTCTCACATGAGTGTAACATTGTTACTCTATCAGGTTTTTTTGTATTATTCAAGGTGTCAATGACAGCTCTGTCATACAACCATTCATCTGTATTTATCGCGGGACCATTGGCGTAAAACTGTTGTAGTTGATACATGTACTCTGCTTCTGATTGTCCTTTACGAATTTTCTTTGTCTTCTTTGTAGTCGATGGGTTAGCATTTTTTGCGGGAGAATTTGTTGGTTGTTGAAGACTTTGACATTCAGGAATTATCAAACCTTCTACAGACTTGTCAGCGTCTATATCATTCATTATGTCTTGGCAAAAAATGCAGTCATATTTTTAGTGCTTCTCCATCTCATCTTGATATTAGAATCATTTTTTTCAAAACAAAAAAAAGGCCGAGTAAACGCTCACAACCATTTAAATTCAAATTGGATAAGAAATACGAAGTACGGCTTCAATTCCTTTGATTTTGTTCAACGCTTTTCTTTTCTTTACTATAAATAAGGCTGCAATTCCTTTGATTTTGTTCAATGCTTTTCTTTTCTTTACTATAAATAAGGCTGCAATTCCTTTGATTTTGTTCAACGCTTTTCTTTTCTTTACTATAAATAAGGCTGCAACTCCTTTGATTTTGTTCAACGCTTTTCTTTTCTTTACTATAAATAAGGCTGCAATTCCTTTGATTTTGTTCAACGCTTTTCTTTTCTTTACTATAAATAAGGCTGCAATTCCTTTGATTTTGTTCAACGCTTTTCTTTTCTTTACTATAAATAAGGCTGCAATTCCTTTGATTTTGTTCAACGCTTTTCTTTTCTTTACTATAAATAAGGCTGCAATTCCTTTGATTTTTTTTTTACGCTTTTCTTTTCGTTACAATAAATTGAAGTGTTTAATTTCTTAATTTTTACAATAATCAACTTTACTCCAATTCGTTATATTGTAAACTCTTAGTCACCATGATGATTGATACAAATGCGTTTCTGCCATTTCCTCAAAATAGATCAGAATCTGCTAATTTGGATGCGGTTAATAGCGACTCAAAACCTAGTCCAAATCTACCAATGTATAAATCAGTTGGTAAAAAAAATTATCGGTATCAAACAGTTTCTAGAGGTATTTGCCAATTAGCATTTCATTTTGGGTTAATTTCCTTGATCATTCTTTCATGTTTGTCCTTTACTTTCAACTTCTTTTCAATCAACAACAGTGGAAGAAGTTGTCCTCATAAAGTCAAATCAAAACAAGACGCAGAGGATGTATTTCTCGGACTTTTGAATAATTCCAATTTTGCAAGAGATTGGTTTGAAAGATACACTTCAGACCCACATTTGGCTGGTACAAATTATCCCTTAGTTGAATGGACTGCTGATAAATTCAAGGAGTATGGTTTGGAAACTAATGTAGAAACCTATTATGTTTATTTGAATACTCCAAAAGATCATGCTTTAAATCTAGTCCAAGATGATGAAACTATTTACTCACCATCCTTAGAAGAAGATGAGTTACCTGATGATAAAACATCAAATGGTAATACAATTCCTACTTTCCATGGTTACTCGGCAAATGGGAATGTCACTAGTCAATATTTCTACGCAAACTATGGTACAAAAGAAGATTTCCAAAATCTAGCTGATTTGGGTATTGACATAGCAGGTAAGATTGCAATCGTGAGATACGGTCTCCTTAATAGGGGGTTGAAAGTTAAATTTGCACAAGATCATGGTGTTATTGGTGTAGTTATGTATTCTGATCCTGGTGATGATGGTAAATTTACTCCAGCTAATGGTTACAAACAATATCCTGAGGGTCCTGCTAGGCATGAAAGTAGTGTTCAAAGAGGAAGCGTCATGTTTATTTCTCAGGGAGCAGGGGACCCCACTACCCCAGGATACTCCAGTAACAAGCCTGATGTTGAAAGAAGCGATCCTTTCAATACTATACCCAAGATTCCAAGCTTACCTATAAGTTATCGTGATGCTCTACCAATTTTGGTTCTGTTAAATGGAAAGGGATTGAACTCAAATGATATTAGCAAAGAGTGGATAGGTAAACTTCCGGGATACGATTATTCAGTGGGCCCATCTAATAGTAGTCAATACTTGAATTTAATGAATGAGCAAGCCTACAACATTACACCAATTTGGAATGTTATGGGAACTACTAAAGGCATTAACGATAACGAGGTCATAATTGTTGGGAATCATAGAGATGCGTGGATCACAGGAGGTGCAGGTGATCCAAATTCAGGATCGGCTGCAATGTTAGAAATCATGAGAGGTTTTCACGCTTTGGAAAAAAAGGGGTTTAAGCCTTATAGAACGATTGTTTGGGCTAGCTGGGATGGTGAAGAAGCTGGCCTACTTGGATCAACTGAATTTGCTGAAAACTATGCTAAATCTTTACAAAAGAAAGTTGTTGCTTACCTCAATTTGGACGCAGCTGTCTCAGGTAGTACTTTAGTATTAGAATCTTCCCCATTATTAAATGATATTTTGCTTGATACTGCGAAAAAGTTACCGTACCCAAGTGGTGGAACATTGTATGATCATTTTTTGAACGGCCCATCCAAAGGAAAAATCAATATTTTAGGAAGTGGTTCAGATTATGCTGCATTCCTCGACAACCTAGGTATTCCTTCATTTGATATTGGTTTTGGTTCGAACCCCGCCATTGATCCTGTCTATCAATATCATTCGAATTATGATTCATTCTATTGGATGGAAACATTTGGCGATCCAGGATTTGTGTATCATAACCTTATAAGTAAATACTTAGGCTTAATAATTCTCAATTTATCTCATCAAGAGGTCATAAATTTTGAAGTGAGTACTTATGCTAGTGAAATTCAATCTTACTTGACCGATGCTTTTCAGACTTCTCCAACGGACTGGATGAAATCGAGCCAATTTTCAAGCATTTTTGGGTCAGCAAAGAAGGCTTTATCGGAATTCGTAAAAACTGCAAAGGAATTCGACTCAAAGAAATCAGCTTTACAAGATAAAATTAACGATACAGGCATTTTTTCCCGTTGGAAAAGAATATGGTTAAATTTTCAATTGAAATCAGTAAATGAAAAGTTACAATATCTTGACAGAAACTTCTTAAGTGAAGAAGGCTTAATCAATAGGCCCTGGTTTAAACACATAATATTTGCAAGTGGAAGGTACACTGGTTATGCCGGACAGTCATTACCTGGTTTACGTGAAGCTATAGAAGACGAAATTTACGAGGATGCTATTGAATGGTTGACAATGTTAAAAGAGAAGGTAGAAAAGACCACTTTAATATTAAAGAGCAAGTAATGACTTTTTAAAAATTTCTTACACTTATATAGTTTCGTATATAATGGTATGATATATTGAAATTGCAAGCAATACGAACATATTTTCTGTCGCAAAACTTTCTTTTTTTTTTTTTGAGCCCAAAAAAGCGGAACTTAAAACGGATTGCATTATTGAAGCTAATTGTTTCATACCCCAATCTTCCCATCAAATCAGCTTCAATGACGTGCACAAAGTCCGTTCAAATTACCAGTAAAGCAGACGCTGAAGAATTACTTAGTAAATTTGATAACTTTTTGTTTGATTGTGATGGTGTCATCTGGAGAGAAGATGAGTTGATCCCTGGAGTTAAAAATTTAATTGAATATTTACAATCTCGAGATAAGAAGTTTGTGTTTGTTACGAATAATTCATCAAAGTCAAGAAATACATATATTAAAAAATTCGAAAAGCTTGGATTTGAAGGTATTACCAAAGATCTAATTTATCCTACATGCTATGCAGCAGCCGCTTATCTCACTTCAGCAATACCAACTGGCTCAAAAGTTTGGGTATTGGGAGACCA
>JANIJN010000094.1:0-18323 GCA_030557975.1 Soucietia sequanensis | reverse complement strand
GTACGGTTATTGATGGATCCTTTTCCACCAAATCTTTTAAGAAATCTTTATGTTCTATATTGAGATATGGCTTGCGTCCACGTTTCTTAAAGACAGTAGCGTCATCAAGACCTTTGGAACACCGATCGATATATTTGCATTGGCACCGTTTCCAATAATATGCAGTATGGTAGTTCACGTTATATAATGTAGCTGCGTCAGAGCAAGACATACCCAGTTCAAATACAGCTTCTAAATAAAGACGTTTTACCGATTCTTCATGAGTTCTATATTTAATTCTTTCCTTCTTGTCTACATCCATGGGGATAACTTGTTGCACTGGCTCAATGGTTTCTTCCATTGAGTTTTTTTCATTGTCTTGTTTTTCCTCATCATTGAATTGGTCGCCTCGATGGTCACTATACATATATAAATTATCTAATCTATCCAACTCCATCGACATATGAGAGTCCGAGTCGTACTCATGAATCATACCGATACCATCGGTATAGCCATCATGAGTTTTGCGGCCTCGTATTTCCATAATTACAAATCTTTGAGTGGTTGTTAAAATATATATTGTTTTCTTATTTATTAGAAATCACATAGAGCACTAAGAGTGCGACATTTCCTTCTAATTCACCACTTTTTCCTTCAAATAGAATTTTTATGATATTTTGAAAAATAATGTCTCAATTTTGGAAAATATTAGAGCGACAATTTTGAAATATAAAAACGACAATTTTGAAATTTCGGTCAATTTTTGAATTTAATTTCCGACCTCGATTTTGAAAATAAAGTCGGAAGTTTTGAATTAAAAGTAAGTTCGCTGTACATACTGTTGAATTGCTGGAAGAAATGATTGCAAAAAATCTATCTTAGAATTGAATAAAAAATACTGCGGCGGAGGTAATCGTGCAGATTGAAAACAGGTTAAATTAGGCTAGTATGAGCTTTTTTTACTATAATGAATATATATTTAACTATAAATTAACTATATACCGTTGAATTAGCGAGGACAAAAGGTTGCAAAAAACCCCTACGTAGAATTAAATGTAGAATTAAATGAAAAAATCTGCTGCGAAAATAATCGTTTTTTTTTTTACTATAATGAATATATATTAAATTAACTAGATATATACCGTCGAAAAGGGAAAATCTATATATGAAAACCCGGGTTGTTGTATGTAATTGGAGATACGTGTGTAAATTTGTGTATTTGAGGCTTATGAGATTTACATATGGTTTCCCACCATACTACTCAGTTTCGCACTCAGTAGCATTTATGAAATGATTGCACAGTGGAAGTTATTTGCTACTAGAATAACCCGCCACACACCCCTATGTTAGAATAAAATAAAAAAGTCTGCCGCGAAGATAATCGTGCAGATTTGAGTACCGAAAACCATCAATATACTACATGATAGAGAGTCTTTGAAAATATTAAAAGCAAGCGAAAACGCCTTTATGGCCAAGTTGGTAAGGCACCTCACTAGTAATGAGGAGATCGTCAGTTCGAATCTGGCTGAAGGCATTTTTTTAATTTTTTTTCCTCTACCGGACAAATCTTTTTTTTTTTCTTTCATTTTTGATTAGGCCAAGGTAAGATTCAACATTTTGAGTGTAAAGAGAAGTCAAGGCTTCGAGATATATAGATGTATTGAATGTTTTGAATGTATTATAACTTTACATTGGTACTGTGGTAAATTCATTCGGCAAAAGAAGAAAAAAATATAATTATGCTGCCAAATGAAAAAAAAAGATAAACGCGTCTTTTGAAATGAATAGTAATTGGTAAGGGTGTTTAGCTCATCTACAGAGTATTATTATCAATATAAAATGATAGTGGACTCAAAGACTAAATTGATAATACTTCCAAATTCTTTTGACATCTCCAACGATGAAATTTTCAATATAATCAAATTACCATACGGAAATGGTCAGATCAAGCAAATTTTAGTCAACACCTCTGATCCAAATAACCTTCAATTATATGAACTAAGAGAAATTAAAGGAAACAATGCATATCTGAATTCCGAAAATAAACGAATAACCATTCCTAAGACTGGAGTTGCTGTGAAATCATTTATATTTGAAAATGAAGATCAGGGTCAAGTAATACAGTCTCCTGATTTAATAGTTAGTTCAAAATTCAATTTTTTCTATTACTTAGTTTTGGTAACTTATCAAAATAAAGAGAAATTTACAAAATCATTTATTACATATGAAGATTTTGTTGATAAATTGAATGATATCAGTAATGGGGAAAATAAGTGGATTCAACAGATTGAACCCGTCCTTATAAGAAATATGAAAATAATATGTGAAGAAGTCAATGAAAATGGAGAATGTTTTTATAAATTATCAATTGATAATGTATTGAAGACTTTAAATAATAAAATAAACAAATTATTTGAATTTTTAAATAAAAACGAATTGAGTATAACTAAAAAAATCAAACAAGAATTGTATATCGATACGAATAATAATGAAATACCCAAAAAGATTCTAAATTTATCAATTTTGAATTATTCAATTGATTTAATATTTGAATCATATTTAAATAAATCATTAAAAGAAGAATTCAAGAAATTCAACGATATTAATTTCACTGAATTAAGTGATTATATCAAAGAACTACAAGAGAAAAAGAAAGCAATTGAAATTGTTGAATCAAATATGAATTCAATTATCACTACAACTAATTCAACATCATCTAAAACAAAAGAAGCTCAGTCGACATTGAATAAGAAAAAATCAGGAAAACAAGTTAAAAAAGTTGCGGTTGGTAAAGGAGCATTAGACGGATTTTTCAAAAAAGCATAATGAATCTTTTTGATCTTTTTATTTTCTCTTAAGTTACAATTATATACACATATAAACTATTTTTTGTAATGAAAGTTAACTATATCATAACCTATAGTAGATTATTTAATTTCCTTTTTACTGGTTTTATTTAAACTTTCATAAATTGATAAACCACTTGCCATAAATTGACCCATATCACCTAAATTTGAAGGTAACACAATTGTATTTGATTCTTTAGCTAATTTACCAAATTCTTTGATATAATCTTGAGCAATTTGTAAATTTACTGCTTGTTCACCACCTGGAGTTTGTTTAATTGCTTCGGCAATTTTTTTTAAACCTTCAGCTGTTGCTTCAGATTTTAAAATGAGTGATTGTTTTTCACCTTCAGCTATATTAATTCTTGATTGTCTTGTACCTTCACTTTCTAAAATTTCTGCTCTTTTTGATCTTTCTGCACTTACTTGTCTATGCATTGCTTCTAATACATTTGATGGTGGATGAATATCTCTAATTTCATATCTTAAACATTCAACACCCCAATGATCTTTAGCTGCTTCATTTATTGCTCTATTAATATTTTGATTTAATGATTGTCTTTCTTTTAAAACTAAATCAAGTGATAAAGATCCAATTTCTGATCTCATTGTTGTTTGAGCTAATTGACTTATAGCAAATTTAAAATCTTCAACTCCATATGATGCTTTATAAGCATCAATTACTTTAACATATAATATACCATCCATTTCTAATGATACATTATCAGCAGTAATTGCATTTTGCAGTGGTATTTCAATGGCTGATTCTTTTAAAGATTGTACATAAGTTATTTTATCTAAAATTGGGATTAAAAATGCAATACCAGGTGGTAAAATTCTATGAAATTTACCCATTCTTTCAACAATCCATGCTGTTTGTTGAGGAACGAATCTAATTAATGTATTTGCTGGTAATCTTTCTCTTTGGAAAAAAGTTAATGTTGAATTTGATGGTAATGATGGTGAGGTAAAATTTCTTATACTTATTAATCTTGAATTTGTCAATGATAAGGGTATTGGACCTTTTGTTTTAATTAATGTCGATAACATTTTAAAATATATATTTATGCAGAAAGTAATTTAGTTTAGTTTGTATAAATTTAGGGTGGCACATTAATTTGATAAATTTTAAAAAATCAACGATCGTAAAAATAAAGTAATGAGAAAATAAATCACAAAAATATTTTAGAAATAAATTTAAATATGGCAAAATTCACTCATCTCAAATATAATTTATAACATTAAATCATATATATATATATATATAACAGAAACTTATTTCAAACACGGGTTTTGTAAAAAAGTTAGGATTAATAGACGAAGGACAAAACTCGATACCTTTAAGAAAACTTTCAAAAATAAATACTTTGAAAAATTGAAATAATAAAGAAAAACATAAAAAAATCACATCATTACATAAACTACTTTAAAATCTACATAAAATATGGTTAAAGGAGTTGAAATATCAACCAATGAACAAGCTTATATACTTGAAAGTTTAAAGAATGGATTTAGAGTTGATGGTAGAAAATTAGATGAATCAAGAAAGCCCGAAATTAAAATAAGTGAAGAAGAATATGGATACGTTGAATTAACATGGGGATTAACCAAATTAAGTATAAGAGTTAGTTGTGAAATTGAAAATCCATTTGAAGATAGACCATTTGAAGGAATTTTTAATATAAATACAGAAATTTCATCAATGGCAAGTTCACAATTTGAAAATGGTAAAAATAGTGATGATGAAATTTTAATAAGTAGATTAATTGAAAAAGCAATTAGAAGATCAAATGCACTTGATTTAGAAAATTTATGTATAATTGCAGGTTCAAAAGTTTGGTCAATTAGAGTTGATTTAAATTTTTTAAATTATGATGGTGGATTAATTGATGCAAGTTCAATTGGAGTTATGACTGCATTATCACATTTTAAAAAACCAGATATTTCAATTAATGGAGAAGAAATTATAATTCATAGTTATGAAGAAAGGCAACCAATTCCATTAAGTATATTACATATACCAATTTGTGTTTCATTTTCATTTTTCAATCCAAATGGTAAAGAAGAAAATATAAAGGGAGAATTAAATGAAGAAATTTCAATTATTGATGCAAATCAAAGAGAAGAATTAATTAGAGATGGTAATTTGGTTATAACAATAAATAAAAATAGAGAATTAATTCAATTATCAAAAAATGGTGGATTACCAATTGATGCAATTGTTTTAATGAATTTATCAAAAGAAGCTTATAAAATTGCTGAATTGTATACTGATTTAATTAAAGATTTAATTAAAAAGAATGAAGAAATTATGTATAAAAAATTAAATTTAAAATTATTAGAAGTTGGTGTTAAAAGATGACGAGAAGATTCAGAAATTATTTTTGTTTAAACAAAGATGAATTTCAATTTGTATAATAGTCATATCATTTAATAATATTTAATATAATTTAAGAAAGTTGTATCATTGGTGTAAATATAAGCTCATAAAAGTACTTCACTATTTATGAAATTCATACATAAGTGCATATAGTAAAATTCATAATAAATGTTAATAGGTAAGTCAACCACCTTAAAAAAAAACAAAAATCATCATAATCAAGTAATTGGAAATGATGTATTTTGATCCTGAAGGTATTTATAGTAAAATATTTGATTGGTATTGGGATGTGCCCCAAACTTTATAGGTGGTATAATAATAACACATTACATATGATATAATATAACCATACAAGTATAAGATTAACTTATTCACATCGTGTAACGAAATTGGTTTGATTAATTTATGTATAGTAAGAAGAAAAATAATATAATTTATTAAAAAAATCAATAAATATAAATCTGGTCAATTTATTGTAATACAACACCATCTTTTTTTTCTTAATTTACGAAAAACTTACAAGATTAATCTAATGAAAAGTTATTAATTTAGTGATATATAAAAATATGACAATATGACAATATGACAATATGATATGACATGATAATGCAGAAACAGAAATAGAATAAATCCCATAAAGAATTAAACTAAACCAAATCATTTATATCATTTAAATTTGAATTTGAATTTGATGAATTTGTTAATGTATTATTATAAGTAATATCAATATCATTTTCATAATCACTATTGTTCGAATTATTACTATTATTATTATTATTATTATTATTATTTGATGACTTCATTTTTTCTAAATTTATAAAATTTATGGGTAAATTCAGATCTTTTCTTGATCTTTTTTTCAAATTTCGATTTAAATTTAAATTAATTTTAATATTTGAATTAAGGAAATTTAAAAATTGATTAATTTTTTTATTTAAAAAATGACTGGTTGTGGTAGTGGAAGTTGATGAATTACTATTATTATTATAATTAATGCAAAATTGATAAAATGCAAATTCCAAATAAAATACTAAACCAGCAATTAAAAATCCCACAACCACACATAATCCAATATGATTAGCTAAAGATTTTATAAATTTTGCATCATCCAAATGCCAAGATGAACCAGGAGCAATGGCGAAAAATGAATAAGTATGAGTTTTATAATCTTCAGGCATAAGTATACGAACTTTACCAAATTCAGGTACACCATAACGTTTATATTGTTTCCAAACCACCGAAAGGAAAAGTGGACCCGTTGAATACATAATGGTAATATAAGGAATCAACCAATTTTTTTTATAATTTTTTAAAGAATCCATGGCTTTTAAGAAAAATGGATGTCTTGGAACAGAACCCATAACATCATTGGAAATCCCCGTGGGTAAAGTTTTACGAACAAAAGCAGGCACGGTTAATAAAGGATCCAATCTACGTTCACATCCATCATCCAAATCAATATAAATGCCACCATAATGAGCCAAGGCAAAATAACGTATGGCATCGGCTCTTTGAATGGGGTAAGGATACAGATCCCACAGTTCTAGGAACCAGGGATACTCTTCACTTATAAATTCACGAGCCATATCATCGGTCCATAAAATATATTGATAATCAGGGTGTAAATCAACACAAGCTTGTTGACCCGGTCTCCAAATTTCGGGGATTTGAGTTGTTTTATAAGTTTGATGAATGATACGAGGAATAATCTTTGGTTTATCTAATATACCATCGATGGGGTTTAATTCAACATCAAGAAGGGCATCTTGGAAAGTATCATCGTTTAATAAAGTGATGAGATCAAAGGTGTAATATATTAGGAATACGATAAGACCAACATGACCCCATATTATATATTTTAATTCTTTTCTCATATTGTGTGGAGTGTGAAATGAATTGTATTAAGTAAATTGTAATAAATAGGGGATTAATAGATTGATAAGATTAATGGGATGAATAAATGAGATGAAATAGTAATGCAATAGAAATGAAAATTAAGTTATAATATGATTAAGTGTATGATCAAGTGTATGATGTGAATGAATTGAATTTAAATTTAAATTAGCCGTTGTAAATCGGGGGTACTAATACTTATATATAAGAATAGGGGAATATAACACGGAACAATGAGCGAATGAGCGAATAATAAGTTGGTGGGGAAAGCAAATGAGGACAAGAACAAGAACAAAAGTATAAGACTAGACTAGGGGCAGACTTGTGGATAGCAAATGAGATATAATAGTGGAGGGATTCAAGAAGAAGAAGAAGAAGTAGAAGTAGAAGTAGAATTATGGTGTGTTTGTTTTGATGTTGATATTTCAGTTTAATTCACTGACAACAAAATAAATAAATAAATATAAGAAAAAAAAATAAAAAAAAATAAAGAAAAGAAAAAGAAAACATTAAATATTAAATAACCTGCACTATACAATACTATACTATACTATACTATACTATACTATACTATACTATACTATACTATACTATACTATACTATACTATATTGTGGTATGATATAATATATTGGTATGGCGTAGTATGTCGTAGTATATCGTAGTGAATGCATGACATGGTATTGGAATATGAAGATGCTGGCATATTAGCATATTATTAGCTGTCAATGAATGACAAAACAAGGCGTAGATTGGGATGTAACCTGCACTTTTGCAGGGTGGGCGAGCCAATGGCGGGCGCAACCTGCACTATTCCAGGTAGAGATGATATAGGGGTAGTTGCAGGTTTCGTGTATCTTGCAGGTTAGCAACACATGCCGTGCCATATATACTATCATACTACAATGATATGATGATATGATATGATGATATGATATGATGATATGATATGATATTATATGATGTGATATATGATGAGTGTAATATAGTGTAGTGTATAGTGCACGGTGTATCTAATGTAATGAATATGATATCATAGATGAGGTGCAAGCAAGCAAGCAAGATTAATTACAGGTTGATAATCAATTAGACCAATTAACCATCCACAAAGACAAAGACAGACAACGATGAAATTACCATACAATAAACCACACTATAATGTATACCCCTATTTACGATAACAGCATAGGATATAAGATGGATATAAGAAGGATATAACAAGACACAAGTGCGCAACAAAGGATATAACATGGATAACATGGATATAGTGTATAACACCGTGTAGTCAGAACTAAGCCGATAATTGTCGTATTCCACTGCTTATAGCTTTGACACATATCAAATGCTCAACGATTTAACCCCACTAAGAGTTATGATATACCCCCACTGAGAATTATATAATTACCACTGTTCAACGATTACGATATGCCGATCACTGTCTCGTACCGCTTATTTCCAATTCTAATTCTAATTCTAATTCTGTTCTTCCATAGGTTGTTTTGTATGTCCCGTATATCAATCAGTTTAATCGTTAATTGTCAATTGTCAATTGTTAATATGACGATTGGTGTACGGATAAATGTTAGTGCGGGAGCAGAAAAAAGAAAGAAATAAACAGGTGGTTACGTAAGCACATGCCAAAAACAAGAAAAGAAAAGAAAAGAAAAGAAAGGGAAAAATACTGGGCTTGTTTGGTGTACGGATGTGTCATATATTTGTATAAAGTGGGGAAACCCCGTTGATAAGCAAATGTTGAGTAATTGCAATTATTGATATTGATTATACTTAATAGATCAATACTAAATTTAGGTTAAGATATGAATAAAATTAAATAACACCTCATGTAATATATGATAATTACTCAAATTTTGATAAATTAATTACCTTTAGCATTTATGATTTTAGAGAAAAGGTATATATTAATGAAATAAGCATTATAGCTCATACTAACTCAACTACTTATACCTCTGTCATAACTATAACTCTGTCATCGTATAATTTGTATTGCTTTGATATATATTATATTGTAAGGATGTCATATATATCTGAACTTCTTTAAAAAATTGTAAGGTTAATATTAGACGAATATCAACTCTTTCAGGCATTTACAATATTTTGAAGTGTAAGTTCTCTCCTTTTTATCTATCTATCTTTAATCTTCACCATGGTTAGACTTCTCTGGAGTATATAAGTAGGTGGTGGGATTATCCCTTACTTTCTCCAGATGTTTTAGTGAACTCAACTACAAGAGTGATATTCAATGATTACGTTTGAGGATAATATTCGAATCAAATGATCAATATTCAAATGAATAATGATTAAGTATATTCTCATATTATGGCTTTCAATGATAAAGTATATTCTCATATTATAGCGAATGATCAATATTCAAATGAATAATGATTAAGTATATTCTCATATTATAGCTTTCGCTATAATATTCGAATCAAATAGTTAATCTAATTAGTTATATTATTATATAAATATATACCTATAATTTACTATCAATTTCCAAAAATCTATCCTCATTTTTATCAATAATATCAATAATATAATTAATTTTTAAATTTTTAAAATTTAAATCAATTTTTTCATTTTGATCACCTAATAAAGATTGTAAAAAAAATAATAAAATTTTTAAATCCTTAGTTTTATTAATAATAACAAAAGCTTTTGTTTTTTGTTTATTTTTAAAAATTCTAATTAATTTTAAATTATTAAGATAAAATAAACATGATAATAAATATTGTTTATTAATTGATTCAATATGAGTAAAATTTGATTTATCCTTAGTGATTATTTTAAGTAAAGTTTTCGTGGTTGGATAATCTTTACTCATTAAATTATCATTAATTAATTGTCTTTCATTAATGGTTGTATTTATGTTGGTATAAAATTTACTTATATGAATTATAAGAAATTTTATACAAATCATATATGATTCAATAAATGGTTTTATTATTGATGACATGATATTTATAAAATTACCGTCTAAAATTTTATAATCTGAATCAATTATCCCTGCTTCGATAAAACCTTGTAAAATATTCAGTAATTGATTATTATTATTATAATCATAATCAAATAAAAATTCATTCTTGAGGAAACCAGTGAAAATATAATGTAATTTTGAAATTATCTTGATATTTGATGAATTAATTAATATAAAACAAATTAAACATTTATGTATAATTAAATGAATAATTAAATTTTTATAATATAATAATTCAATCAGATTATTTATATGAATAATTTGATCGGTTACTTTAATAAATCTAAAAAATTTTATAATATTAAATTCAATCATTTTAACAAATTGATATTCTTCAAAATTTGCAATTTTATTAAATAATTGTAAATTTATTTCACTCGTTTGTTCACTTTTTAAAATCCCCACTAATAATTTAATAATAGGAATTAATTTTTTAATTTCAATGGTTCGTTCATCATAAAAATAATGATATATTTGAATTGAACATCCTACTATTGATACTTCAGGTATAACTTTATTTCTATTTATTTCATGTAATACTTTAAAACCTAATTTTTTTAAATTAACTCCTAAATCTTCCTCTTCATCCTCCTCTTCTTCATGTTCAACAATAACTTTATTCAATTTATCATGTTCAATAAATTCACTAATGGTAAATTCATCACCCAATACAACGTATACTTTACCATGTAATGTCTTTGTTGAATTATCATAAGTTCCATTGTTTGCCAATTGTTCATTTTGAAATTCATCATCTTTATCAACTCCATAAATTAAATTACCTAATCCATTCTTAATTATATTTATTGAACTTTCTTGTTTTTTATCTTTACCCATTAATTCATCAAAGTATCCATCGGCTTCATAAATTCTTTCGTATGTTATAGATACCGGTTGAAATAATAAATTGAAATCTTTCTTCTTATTCAATTCATTATTATTACTACTGATATTATTTTTCTGATAAATTTTACACAATGTTTTCAATATTCCATATTTTGGTAATAATAATTTCCCATCTCTTGATCTTGTACCTTCAATGAAAACTTCAAATGATATTTTATTAAGTAAGATATATTCCACCAAATTTTCTAAATTTCTTTCAGTATACAATTCATTATTAAAACTTCTTTTAATAAATATACTACCTAAATTTTTTAATAATTTTCCAAATATGGCAACATTTAAATTTTCTCCTGCTATAACGGTTGGAATTGACATTTGAAATCTAATGGTAATTAAATGAATTATAATATAATCAATATGTGATTGATGATTGGGTAAATAAATAATTGACATTGGATCTTCCAAATATTTACAATATAATTTATTAAATTGATTCTTATTAACCCAAATCCCCGAGGGGAACATTTTTTTCATGGTTAAAATAACAGTAATATATGCAATTCTAATAAATTTTCGATTATGAGGGTAATTAGGCATATTAATTTCATTATCCTGTTGATAATATTTAATCATAAATTGTTTAACTAATTTAAATCTAATGGGGAAATCCTGGGGTTTAATTAATTTCATTTTCAATTCTTGATTAATTAATGAATAAACAATTTCATCTAATTTTTCATCAGTTTTACTCAATTTTAAATTAATATAATCTCGAAAATTTTGGTTAAATTTTGACAGATGTTTATTAATAGAATATTTATATTCATTATTTGAATAAATTTCTTCATAATTAATATTGGTGAAAAATTTTATAAAATTTCCAATGATTCCAATTGATTGACTCATTTTTTCATTCGCTTCTAATTTTATAATCGTTTCATCATCGGTTGGTAATGGGAAGGTTAATGGTATATTTGGATGGGTTAATGCATCTTCAAGAATATTTATATCAAACGTTGATGTTGATGCAGTTGAATTGGACATGTTTGATGAATTTATATTATCTGGGGTTAATCTGTTACCCCAACTTCAACAAGCTTTTCGTATATGGGTGTAGATTCGTAATTCGTAAAAAATCACATAATCATAAAAATTAACCTAGACATTTTAAACCCTATATATATATTACCTGAGTGAGAACGGCGAGGCCAAAAAAAAAATACAAAAAAAAATACAAAATAAAAAATTAAAAAAATAGTTTTAAAAAATTAAATAAAATTTCCACTTTGCAAAAAAAAAAACAACAAAAAAACCCAACAATAAAATTAACAATGCAACAATTCAAATCGCAAAACGAGACATAATAGAGTAAAACTTACATGGTCAGTACATTGGTGCAATGGGTTGTGTAATGGGTTGCGCAATTTCCGTGTATCGTATAACGATGGTATAGGATCAGTAAAATATGGCACGGTTTTATCCATGTGACATTTATGACATATGATCAATAATCAAGGGTGGAAGTATTTATCACTGAATGGTGGGGTTAAATCGAAAACAGTAATTTTTTTTTTTTCATTATAACGAAAGGATGATTAATCATCCGTTATTAGTGATTATTTATATTACAATGTACAATTTTCATTAACAGATTCTAATAACAATCTTTTACTTCCAACTGTGATTTTCCTGATTTGGTTAATGCTCGTTTTAAGTTTAGGTTAAGGTTTAATCGATATCTCTATATATACCCCTTTAGGTAATGTCACCTGTAAAATTAAAATTAAAATTAAAATCAAAATTGCTTTTCGAATGGTCATGATGAGAATGACCAGTAAATGAATATGGATTTTATAAAGGATGTTGTGTTGGTATTGGTTGATGTATGATTCTCTTCATGTCGTTGATTCAAACCTTCTCCACGTATACTTGTTCGAGATAATAAATATGTCACCGGACCCTGTATACTCAAACATTCGTTAGTTTTATTCACTGATTTCATTTCAATGAATTCATTTCAATGACCCGTTGCCATTATAGTATATCTTAATATGATGATTGTATTTACAAATTTGATGATATATTTACACTTTTGATGATATATTTTCAGTTGAAATTTTTTCATTTGATGGTAATTGATAACGTGAATGTAAATTTATAAAGGTAAATTCATCAATAGGTGTTTTAAATTCTAATAATGTTTCACTAACCCATTGTAGAATGGTAATTCTAAATCATTATTACCAATTGTCCTATTAATTTAGTATTGTTTTTTAATTGATATTTATCAATGAAAACAGATTTATTCAATGTAAGGTATAAATATAATTTACATGATTCATAATCAAAATCATTTTCAGCAATTTTTGGAATTTGAGTGGCTAGATTTGAATGTAATCCATTTTCAAGAATTAGATGTTTTATATTTTCATCAAGGAAACGATGTATACTCGTAATTCCAGAATATTATGTTTCAGTAGTGTGTATTAGTGTGTTTCAGAATATACAGGGATCTCACATTTCTGGGTCCCTTTTTTCTTATATAAAGTCTGGGGGTTTCGTGTTGCAAGTTAACACACTAGTCTTCATCTTTCTTTCTGAAGTCATTAACGAAAACAATTTAATACATCACTGGCCACGACCATGAAGTTCTCAGCATCATCAACAGCTTCTCGTCCGACACTTTTCATTTTAGCGTATCTTTTCAATTTGTTAGCCGCACATTGTGCAGCAAGTAGCCCGTTGCAGCAAGATAGAGAAAATCAAATTAGACCTTTGGTCAGTAATGATCCATTAAATTACACCGGTATTTATTCACATGATACTAATGATCCATTGGAAACTTTAATTGATATTGAAAATATGAAAGAAAATGAGATAAATCAATATTTATCGAATTCTTACGGATCACAATTAAGTGCTGACGTGCAGCCAAAACGCTCAGCTGATACTTGGAAGAAGGCTGATGATTGGCATTGGTATTCATATTTAAGAAACAGGGTATCCTCTTCGTTCGATCAAAATTTTGGTAATGCAAAAGATGCATGTCTTGCATTGACAGTGTGTTCTTTATCATCGTTAGGTACCGTTTCAGGGTATATATTCGTCAAATTGCTAGCAAAGAGGGAGGTTGATCTGTATTTTGATACTTAAAAAGAAGAAAGGGGGATACAATTGCTACATTTCATAATCAAAAATAAAAGTCTAGTCAAGATAATAACAATATAGATGCACCAATTGAAGCATCCAAAAATGAAAGTTAAGCTGCTGAAGTTTCTCTTTCTCTCCCTCTATCTATTTCTCCCTCTATCTATTTCTCCCTCTATCTATTTCTCCCTCTATCTATTTCTCCCTCTATCTATTTCTCCCTCTATCTATTTCTCCCTCTATCTATTTCTCCCTCTATTTATTTCTCCCTCTATCTATTTATCCCTCTATCTATTTATCCCTCTATCTATCTCTTCCTATGTTTTTCTTTTACGCGCCTATGGGGTAACACCCTTCTTTGGAATAAGATAAGTAGGTAACAATTTCCTCTTGATGATATTCATATCTCTTTAGTTATTCAACTTTTTGTACCCTACTCATCGTTTAGCCTACTTTTTCACTTTTTTAATTTATATCAATCCAATAAATATCGCGAATCATATCAATATTTATTATTACATCTGCCTCATTTTATAAGTGAATGTTGTTTTGTAATGAAAGTACCTTGAGATTGATAATAATTCAAAATCGGAGTGACAAGTGAATTTCTGCTATTAATTCGCATTTTAATCTTTTTTCGTATACTCTTGTTAATCAAGATTTGGTTTGTAATTATAGTTGCATTGTCAGCCGCTATCTCTTCATCTGGAGTACATGGTGTATCGATTAGCGGTGAATCGTCAATAGTGAGTGAATTGTTATTTAGTATAGTCGACATAAATGGTCTCTAACCTTCTGTATGCGTCTATCTACTTCTCTAAAATTAAAAGAAGAGCTTGTCCCAATTATAGAATTCATGATGATTAAAGTATGAACTGTCAAAAGGGGCAGATTACGATTTCCCATTCGTGTTTTGCTGCGAAATATTTTTCGTTACGCTTATGATTTACAAGTTAGATTTCCCCAATCAACAATAATCAAAGGTGATAGTTGAATTTATATTCAATTATATATTTGTGAAAGTAAGAAAGCAAACTACTTATATTATACAGCATCGTTCATTCATACTCACTGATCTAGTTATTATAATTTTTCAGTCGTCGGGCTCTCTTTTCACCGAGTTTTTCGCTTGATATCATCCAAATTTTCTTCTTTGATAGTAGGCGTATCATTATTTTCATTTACATTTTCATCATTGTAAGCACCAGCACTATCAATGGCAGATTTTATAGCAGACCACGTATTTGTCACATAACTTTTAATCTTTTTCGATCGTTTTTGCTTTTTTCTTTTTGCAATTTTACTTAAATTTTAACGGCGGCTATTTTTTGATCGATTTATTTAATTTTTATTTTTTACAACTTAGAGTAATTTTAAGTGTAAATGAGCGCATACCATAAAACCAAATACACTATATATAACATCAATTTTTCAACCAATTTGAATGTATCTTATTCCTATTATCAAAACTTCGGTTCACGCAAATGTGTCATACTAATACTTTAATTATCTTGACAGGAATAATTTCTCTACCAATTATTCATTATATAGAAAATTGTCTTGACAAAAGAAAAAAGCAACAAGATGCGAAAATACTTGATGGAATAAAGAATCAACCATATATAAGTGCATATGATCAAACATGTATGAATATAATTGACAAACCATACATAAAAATCATTGATCTTTCAGAAGAGGTGATTTTTCAAATTTTCCAATATTTACCACAAGAAGACTTAATTAAAGTAATGAAAGTTCATAGATCATTTTATGAAATGGCAAGAATAAAATTATACCAAATGATCGTCGTAACAGAAATTAAGTTCAAAAAAATATCAAGTAAATGGGACAATCTGAACATTTATACATACGTCAACGAACGCAGTCTTAATGAAACCAATGTTGACTACCGTCAATTTGAAGAACTATTACTGTACCAAAGGAACTTGTATCTAATCAAAAATATCCACTTTGATAATCCGTATTACAGACACGGTGAGGAAATGAAAAGCAGTCACATCCCCAATGCAGAGATTGGTTTTGCATGGGATAATGATATAATCAAATCTTATGGTTCCGAAAGAATGAGGATTTCTATGAATCAGACCTTAATTAATCTTAAACATCAAAATTGTAAAAGTGTGTCAACATTTTCCTTTGTCGAAGATGCAATGAATGAATTTCTTCAAATTGATATTGGTGATCTACCCACAATTACAAGATTAGATATGACTACTGTCGCATCTGTGAATTCAAATATCTGGATTGATAAACTGAAACATGCGCTATGTCATTTAAAGCACTTAACGATTTCAGGAGACATGACTAAAATTTTAAACTCTATGACTGCTCACAAGGTACTGGCTCCATTGGAATCATTAACACTAAGTATAACCACTTCATACTCATTTCCAAATTTCGATGATGAAACATTTAATTGCATTCTGTTGAAAACAGTTCGTTGTTTTACTTTTAATATATACGGAAATGAATCACATGTCAATGTACTGGAAAAGATGAATGACTTTTTATTATTCCTTGCGTTAAACTTAACGGGCTTGAAAGATTTAATGATATGTAATTTTTCTATTGTTCGTTTCCAAAATCATATTAATTCATTTTTATTGAAATTAAAACCAAATAGTTTGAAACAATTAATGATACAAGAAATTTGCGGTATGGATATATTTAGTGAAGGTATAAAAAATCATACCCGGTCTCTCAAAGAGTTAGTTTGGAAAGGTTGTTGGGGTTTCATTCTGAGAAATTTTTTTGTTGATTATGGATCCGATTACTGTTGTTGCCCTAAGAAAAATTGCATATATTGTATAACCAATTGGCATAAAGGACAAATAAGTGAAGTTTTGAATGATGAATATCAAAATATTAAATTTATACGCATCAACTCCCTTTCCTTCATTATATCCAAAGATAATTACAATACATACAAGGCATATAACCTTTACGAAAATGTGACTAGCTAATAACAATTTGGTGTTTATTATTAACAATCAAAATAAATGAAAGCAGAAGAATACGTTTTGTAGTAGCTGCAATCACTACCTCAAAAAGGTATCATCTAACATATCACTATCGTCGATCGATTGATAGAGTACTTGGACAAACACTAGCTCGCATGAATAAACATTTCAATATACCTTTCCTTCTTTATCTTTTCAATCTTGACATGAGATGCCATAAAATTATGAAATATAATTTTTTGCAACCTTCACTAAGGTGAAATGGTGGGGGTTGACTTGTATTATAAGGCGTCATTAATATTTCACGCCAACAATCAGTAGGACTAAGTGATCCAAAATCTTCAATAAATGAATTATAGATACTTTATTCATAATTTATACATTTATCGGGAATATTCAATTGCTCAAAGTTTTAAGTTTTGATTTAGGTGCTAGTTTAGCTTTAAATAAAACGTAGTGGGTATACGAAAATATTAACAATCGCAAGTATCAAAACAAATAAAATGTATAATTATGCGAGTATGAATTATCTCGTAGCCTATTAAACGTTGTAGTTGTTTTGTTTTGAAATAATTTTAAATTATTTAAATAAATAAAATATTACATGAATAATTTTGAAAAAAAAATTAATTTAACCTTAATAGAAATAAAAATTACACTTATTAATTGTAATAAATTGTAAATTAATTCAAAAGTTCATACTCGTTTAAGAAATTATATGGTTCGATTTAAAATCATGTAAACTACATGATAATTTCACATTTAATTGTTTTGTATTAAACGAATGATTCAAATTTTACATGATAATCAGTCAAATATTTCATTAAAAAAGATACCTTATACCTTATGAAATGGGAATTTGTAAAAAACTGGGTACTTGTAGGATTAATCAAAAAATCGTCCAGTGTATTAACACCGTCCAGTGTATTAACAACGTCCAGTGTATTAACACCGTCCAGTGTATTAACATCGTCCAGTGTATTAACATCGTCCAGTGTATTAACATATTTAAACTTCGGTATGAATATATACATTTCCGATAATCACAAAACACGTTAATTACCAATTACCAATTGACAATTATTAATTACCAATTACCAATTTACGCGAGTGAGACAAAAAAGAAAAAAGAAAAAACCGACCGGTTGGTAAAATATATCGCAAAATGTTTTAAACTCGGCGCGGGGGGGGGGGGGGGGGGGGGGGGGGGGGGGGGGGGGGGGGGGGGGGGGGGGGGGGGGGGGGGGGGGGGGGGGGGGG
>JANIJN010000093.1:0-21190 GCA_030557975.1 Soucietia sequanensis | reverse complement strand
TCAAAGACACCTGGTTTAGAAGTTTCATTATCACCAACGGTGGCTTGTTTATATAAACCGTATAATTTTAATAATTCATCATCAGATGGACGCTTAGTCAAGCTTTGAACAGCTGCGGCCTAGAAACATGTGTTAGTTAGCTAAAACAATTTAAATTGACCCGTATGAACTATATGGTAATTATATACATACTTTATCAGTAAATTCTTGAGAAACCATTATTGGAAGTATTCGATTGTAATTGAATTAAATAAGTTGTCGAAATGTCGATTATAAAAGTAACACATTTACATAATTTAAATTGTTGGATTTCGTCGTTATTTGCTGTATTTTTTTTTTGGGCGGCAACAAAAAAAACATCCGTACACGTAAAAATGAGAGCACTTGCAGCCATAATCATTTTGATTTAGTGCAATATGACTTTAAACAGTGTGATTTGACAATACGTCTTTTGAAATCACTATAAGTTGTGAATTAGGTCAGTATGCACTATATCTTCAGTTTACACTGGATGTTTTGGCAAACAGTAGCCTGTTATGTGTGTCAGCTATGAGTATCTGTAGTAAAAGATATCATGTCACTATTTTGTATTATATAAAACACAAAAAAAAAAAAACGAACTCAATGACACTAACAGAGTTGTCAAATACGTGGATGGTGAAAGTCACAGATTTTTAAATTATTTAATATACTTGAATTTTGAGAAGCTTTAGCTGGCAGACACACGCACACATAAGTATCAAGCGAAGCGAATAACACGAAAGAGGCAGAGATTATTCATATACCTACTACTTTTATGTTCTTATAGAGACTAGTAAGAGAAACGTGTAGTATCGGAATCAAGATAAAAGGCAGCAGCATACCATCCCAATATTTTGCTTAATACGAAAACTTGCAATTTCAATCTGTATGTGAAACGTATTTTTTTCGTATGAGAGGTTTTTAGTATAAATTATTTGCATACAACATACGAATAAGAAGAATCAATGAAGCTTTGGAAAAGTATAAACTGGCTTCCAAACTTCTAAGAGAGTAAAGGATATATGTGAGAGATATGTCAATATGCTGCCATATATTTGTAAAGCTTGAAGTCTTGCCAAATATTTATATTATGTAGTTTCGTGTGGGTGCCATTAAGTGACATTAACAGGGGAATATCCATAAAAATTAAGCACTTGCAGTATTGGGCTGCTACTAGAGAATTAAGTATGCCGATATAACCTATATGTTATTGTTTCCTTTTTTTATTTGTGGATCTAAGCAAAACCATGATTTTTGTACTGCTCGAATGTTGCAGACAAAATCTTATAATCATGCACAAAAAAAGCTTAATATGGTTTTGCAATCACTCTTTACTACAATCATACACCCAACCAGAATATAAGCTAAAAGACACTATTTACTGAAGCTAAATCCCTCAAATCCGTATCTTAAAGCTAGCTATGTTCTTAAATTCCACTGAAAGCGCAAGTAAACTCACTTGTGGATCAGCTATGACAAAAATTTACCATTGTGCCCAAAAGCTCAAAGATATTAAACATCAACTCTCCTGTCTCTCCCAATCCACTAACTCAATCACCCACTCTCATCTCAGCTTTCAAAAAAGGAACATTATCAACGAAATCTGTTCTGAACTTGAATTGATTTTTTCAGAACATCAAGCCAACCCAACTTTACCAATCTTAAAAGAAGACATCTCAAACTTACGTTTTAATTTAACAATTCTGAGAGACGATTCAGCTTTACCAAGCTTCTTGAGTCCTGAAGAAGTTAAGACAATTCCTAACGAAAACATTGAATCGAACTCAAAACTCACTTCATCATCTATGAATGATGAATCATTTTTACCAGAAAATTCAAAATTAGAAAATGTATCAAACTCAACAATCTTAGACGAAAACAAATCTGACTTAGAACGTTTACAAATCTTGCAAAGAACATTATTAAATTCACCAAGCTCACCATTTTCAGAAATTTTAGAAGCTTTATCATTTGACGGAAAAGATATTTATCTTCCACCAACGACGTTAGAGTCAATCTCTTCACCAATTGAAGAACTGAAAACAATTATTGAACCAGCTATAAATAAAGAAGATGAAAAAATTGATTTTACAGATCTTTTCGGTGAATGCTTTTCAAATCTAGATACTTCAAAAGTTCATGAAAAAAGTCAAGTTAAACAAAAATGGGTTCCAAAATCAAAATCATCAACTACTAAAAGATTTTCTAAACCTAATTCATCAGTTCCTTCAAATGCAAAAGAAAAATCTAATCCTAAGCCTGTAAAGAATGAATCAATTAAATTAAATCCAGATCCTTCAACAAATGAAGAAATTAAATCTGAAACTGATTTTGCAACAATTAATGAAGAACAATTATCAAATAAAGAAGAAACCAAGCCAGATTTTAATGCTCTTTTCGATGACTGCTTTTTAAATTTGAATACTTCAAAAATTAGTGAAGTAAATAATGTTGAGCAAAAATTATGTGTACCAGATTTAAATTCATCTATTACTAGTACAGCTTTTAAACCAATTCCATCAAGTTCAACTCAAGAAAACAAATTAGAAGTTGAACTTACTACAACTGAAGTCAAGAAATTAGAAATAGAATTAAAACCTGCATCAAATGAAGAGATCAAATTAGACTCAAAACCAACATCAATTGAACTATATGAATCAGTTCCAAAATCTTCATTAAATAAAGAAGAAGTCAAACCTGATTTAACTGCTCTTTTCGATGAATCATTCTCAAATTTAAAAACTTCAAATGTTGAAGATGAATTAAACTTAAATCAAGTATGGGAGTTTCAATCAGATTCATCAATTGACTCAGATGAAAAAGAAATATCATTTTCATCAACTATCAAAGATGAATCAAAGTTAAAGATTAAAACCATTGAAGAAGAAACTAAACCTAATTTAACATCACTTTTTGAAGAATCATTTTCAAAAATAGAAACTTCGAACTATGAAGAGTATGATCGTAATAATGGATGGTTACCAAAATCGGAATTGTATACAATTTATGAAGAACCCGAACCAGAATCATCCGTTTATTCATCTGAAGAGGAAGAAGAAACATCCTTTTTAAAACCTAAATTATTCATTGAAGAAGATAAACCAAATTTAGAATCTGCAAACAATGAAGAACAAGTTAAACCTGACTTAACTGCTCTTTTCGGTGAATCATTCTCAAATTTAAAGACTCCGAATGTTGAAGATGAACTAAACTCCAATCAAGTGTGGGAGTTTCAATCAGATTCATCAATTGACTCAGATGAAAAAGAAATATCATCTTCATCAACTATCAAAGATGAATCAAAGTTAAAGATTAAAACTATTGAAGAAGAAACTAAACCTAATTTAACATCACTTTTTGAAGAATCATTTTCAAAAATAGAAACTTCAAATTATGAAGAGTATGATCGTAATAATGGATGGTTACCGCAATCTGAATTATATACAATTTATGAAGAGCCTGAACCTGAATCATCGGTTTGTTCATTTAAAGAAGAAGAAACATCTTTTTTGAAACCTAAATTAGACATTGAAGAAGATAAATTAAATTCAAAGTCTACAAACAATGAAGTTGAAGATAAACCAAACCTAGAGTTTAAAGACAATGAAGATTTAAATAAACCTGACTTAACATCACTTTTTGGGGAATCATTTTCAAATTTGAAAACTTCAAAAAATCAAGAAGAATTCAATTCAAATCAATTATGGGAATTAGATTCAGATTCATCAACTATTAATGATGAACCTGAATCAATTAATTCATGTGAAAAAGAACAATCATTTTTAATAAATCCAACATCAATCATTGAAGATGAATTAGATTTAGCATCCACAACAAATGAAAAAGAAACCAAACCTGACTTAACATCACTCTTTGAAGAATCGAATTTGAAGATAGAAACTTCAAATTATGAAGAATATGATCGTAATAATGGATGGTTACCAGTATCCGAATTGTATATAATTGATGAAGAAACTGAACCAGAATCAACTGTTTGTTCATTTGAAGAAGAAGAAGAAACTTCATTTTTGAAACCAAAACTAATTTTTAAAGAAGATGAACCAAACTTAGAATCTGTAAACAATGAAGAAGATAAACCTAATTTAACTGCTCTTTTCGAAGACTCATTTTCAAATTTAAAAACTTCGAACGTTGAAGAAGAAATTGATTCAAATAAAGTATGGGAATTTGATTCAGACTCATCAATTCATTCATTGGAAGAGAAAGAATCTTCTTTATCAATAGAAGAAGAAAATAAACCCGATGTAACATCACATCCTAAAGAATCATCCTTGAAAATAGAAACCTCAAATTATGAAGAATATGATCGTAATAATGGATGGTTACCAGTATCCGAATTATATACAATTGAAGAAGAAACTGAGCCAGATCCATCAGATTACTCATTTGAAGAAGAAGAAACATCATTTTTAAAACCTAAACCAAACATTGAAGAAAATGTCTTATGTACATCACTTCAACAAGATGAAATTAAATCATTTACACCATACATTGAAGAAAAAGAAGATGATGATAATGATGAATATTCACCAACTTTAGTTAATGATTCAGCAGCTCCAGATTTTAATTCTCCTTCATCTATCAAGAATTCTTCATTACCAATGACATTAATTGGATCTTGTGGAAATTTCAATAAAGGTGATAATATTGTTGAAAATGAAATTGATCATAATGAACCTTTCGTGGAATTTAGTAATTCTAGTAATACTCTTGTTAGATCAAAGAGAACTTTCGATTTTAGAAAAGAATTCCATACAATTAGTCCAGATCATGATGAATCATTTTCATCAATTATTAATGTGGACTCAATTAATGAAGATTCAATTAACAATGAAGATGCAATTATTAATGAAAATTCAATTAAAGAAAATTCAATCAATGAAGAATCAATTGATAAAGATTCAATTAATGAAGATTCAATTTCATCAATTTTTCAAGAATGCACATTTTCTTCAATTATTTCTATAAAATCAACTACCCCAATTATTCAAGAGCAATCAAATCCACCAATAGTCAATGAAAAAAGACATAGACATTTTTCCAAATTTAGATCCAAGTTTGATTCTAAACATGCTAAAATTGAAAGTATTAAAACAAAATTAAAAAAACCATGGAAATTTTCAAACACTAATTGTGATGAGATAAATGAAGTTGATTTAAATACTTCTGATTCTGATGAGATGAATGAAGTTGATTTAAACAACTCTCATAAGATCAATTGGAAATGGTCAAAGAAATTACTTTCAAAATTTAAAAAAAGAAGACAATCATTATAATAAATGAAAAAAAAAAACATCATTCAAAATAATAATCATTAAATTCGTTAAATTCGTTGAATTCATTCTTATATTCTCCTTCATCAACTTATTATATTACTCTTACCATTTCTCTACATATGTTAACCACTTATCTTTTTTTCCTCTTCAATTGTTTTTTCTACCAAGTTCAGGGTATTCTTTCATTTTAATCATTATCTAATTCCTGTTTGAGTCAGATTCTTGGCCAGAAGTTAATCTGATGAGGGGATTTTATAATGATAATCAGTCCCAGCCAGACTGTAATATGAATAATTTAATATTCAAGAGAGAATCGAATGAGTGGAAGTTGAAGAACTGTTGGGGGTGTTAAGAAGGTGTTTGGTTGTGGGAAGTGAAAAAGAAAAAAGAAAAAAAAAAAAATACAACTAAGGGTAATATAATAATAACTACTATTAAATATAGGATATAGCATATGGATGATTATTGTTTCATTTAATTCATGTTATGCCAACTGGGGTTTAAATCAGTTAATTTTTATTTCATTCAAAATAGATTATTATTATTGGGGTTTATTCCTTGCATTATCACATACATTTCAATGTATCATTCTTCATTTATCGGCATGATGCTTCTAATCTTTATCAATATAATTGTAAAGATTATTCTTCTATCAATTCATCAATTCATCAAATTCATTCTTTTGATTCATTTGATTCATTTCATTTTATTACATGGGTAATTCATAATTTTTTTTTATTTGCATTTCAACATTACAACATTTCAACATTTCAACATTTTAATACTTAAAAAACAAAACAAATACTTAATTTTTTAACAATTTAACTTTTATCGTTTAAAATTTCTTTATATTTCACAACTTTTTCAATTAAAACTACTATATTTGTGATTTGGCGGTGTATAGTCTGTAGAACTAAGTCTCATTATATTTTGATTCATGATCCAAGTTCCCTTGATCGAAGCTGCTGGTTTGGGACAGATGCATGATAAGACATTCCCCGTATCAAAATATAGTCAAGCTAACCCCCATTTCCCTTAGTAGTCTCTCTATTCGGCTACTAAAGAGTTGGTTGTTAAACATTATTCTCGGATGCAAAAAGCAAAAAGCAAAAATTCACAGTTTGTGATACCGAGGCCCTTGAGATTACATAAGCAGGCAGTTATTATGCAAGTAATTTGACATGCTCAAGTAAGGCTGTAAAGTTACGATAACCCATTAAAGATAACAAATCATGCTCTCTTCTAATCACTAACTATGCTTGCTAATCATCTCTGATTTATAATCGCGTTCATATAATCTATAACATAATATAATGGAATATGATGGAATAGTTTAAATTCTTATTAATAATAATTTGTCATCCGTCCGGCTGTCGGGCTTAACTCTTCGCTCCGTAACTTTTCTTATTTTATTTTGTTGTGTTTTTCTTATTTCGGGCCTTAGTTATATCCGTTTCCACATACGGGCGAGATGACTCGTTTGGTGCATTTTCCGGAATCGCAGCCATTTGGGTTATATAAGTATATCCACTAATCCAATAAGCTTATTCCACAATTACTAATTACATTTCACACATATACATATATATAAAGGGATAAATATAATTATAATCAATAACATATTTTATTTATCTTCATACGATTCACTTAACTCTTGTACTGATCCTGCAACAATGTCAGTTCAAAAAAACAACACTATTTGGTTACTCAAATTTGACCAGGTTTTAAATCAACATTACTACTTAAACACTTCCGATAACTCAATATCTTTTGACTCCCCCTGTGAAGTTAAAAATATCAAGTTAAATAACAATAACAATAATCAATTCTCTAAATTCTTGAAAGCTTCACAAAAAACCAACGACTGTCTTATCAAAGAATCTACCACGCCTCCTCAATCATCTCTAAATTTATCCACCTCATCTTCTGAAGTATCAATGAAAAAATCAAAATCAGTGTTATGCAAGATAAGTTCTGCGTTATCAATAAAGAGTGCTAAATTTATGTCAAGATCAAAATCATATGAAACCGCCAATAAGAAAGTAAAATTAGGCACATCATCTGATTCAATTTCAACTTCTACTTCATATATACAACCTGTTATTTCATCTGAATTAATGAATCAATCACAATATAAATCAATGGATTCAAGTTCAATAATATCTGGTTTAGATGATGAATATTTATTACAACCTGCATTTAATATAAATAAATTCAATACGGGTTCAACTATGGATAATGATGATTTAGATTCACTTACTTCAAATGAATCAATTCGTTCTTATTATTCAAATATAAATAATTATGATATATATGATGATGTGTCTCATAATTATAATTATAATTATAACTATAATCAGAATTATGATTATGATTATAATAATGAAAATAATGAAAATGGAGACGAAGATGCTATTGAAGATGAAATATATGATAAAGAAAGGGAAAGAATTGAATTAAGAATGCAATTCTTAAAAGAAATGGAAATATGATAAAGGAATTGGAATTGGAAATGAAAGAGTAATACATTTTACTATATGGCCTGAAATTTAATGAGTTTTAATTCTATACTTGTACATAATATTTATCAATTTAATAATCTAATACTTATTTTTTTCTACACTAATATCAATTGTAATTCATTTATTTATAAATTATACATACTATTTAAATTTCAATCTTAACATCAATTTCATTAATAAGTTTATCCATATTACCTAAAATTCTATAAGTTGAAGTGGCAATTTTATTCTCTAAAATTGCTTTGTCTTGTAAATTTTTTTCAAGATTTAATTTTGCCTCATTAATTGCCTTTTCATTTTCTTGTTTTAATAAATCTTGATAAAAAACTTTGGTTTGAGTTTTTAATCTTGAAAATGGATCACCTCCTGCTTCATCTTTATCAATTAATTTTCTTGCATTATGTGATTTGATTTCTGCTTTTCTTATATTGGTTTGATTTAATTTACGATTTCTTTCATTTACTTTTGACATTGTATTTAATGATTCAGATTTGTTGGTTTTTTTAGTTTGACTAATTAAAATTTCATCCAATGCTTTAATTTTATTTATTATCTTGGTGATTTCTTCATTATTTTTTCCTTTAATTTTATTATTTTGTTTAACAATTTTTAATTGATCTAATAATCTTGTCTTTTGGAATACTGCATCGAAACCTTGAATATTTCCTTGTAATTTTTGTTTCCTTTCAATCATTTCATTAACATCTTTATCACTAATTCCCCTATTCATTAATGTATTTAATTGTTGATATTTTTCATTGATTTCTTCAACGTATGGTAATGATTCTCCTGTTTTATTCAATTCAACTTTATATCTATCAAATTCTTCTCTTGTAATTGGTGAATCACTAAAAATATTTATTGGAAATTCTTTAATTTGTTGTTTATTTTGTGAAACAACTATAAAAATATCACATTTAAAATTTGGTGTTTGATATGATTTCTCTGGATAATGTTTTAAATTAATTATTTGAACCATTCTATAAATTGGATTTCTGGTTCTTTTATCTAATCCTAAATTTATTTTACCATATGTTTCAATAATTGAATCTTGAAAATCACTATAGAAACAATATTTATGTAATATGCTTCTACCAACTTTAACTTTATTTATATCTTCATATTTTACAATTTCATAATTCTTGGTTTTAGTAGTGGTTGATGATGATGATGATTTACCCCAAATAACTGCTTCTTCTCCATATTCATCTTCATCATCATCATCATTATTTTCTTCAACATCATCATCATCCTCTTCTTCATCTTCATCATCATCTTCAAAATCATCATCTCCTCTTCTACTCCTGGTAGTTCTTTGTTCTCTTTGTTTTCTTAATTCACTTAATTTATCAAGTTTAGCATTACCTCCACTTGTTTTATTTCTCTTACTTGATCTTGTAGCTTTAATTTCTCCTATTTTACCGATGGTTTTTTGTTTTTGTTGTTTCATTCTTTGTTTAAGATACTTTCTTTCATTAAATTTTTCCATCTCTTGTGATCTTTCGAATAAAATTTGTTCTCTTTCCATTTCATCTAAATCTAATAAATTCTCTTGATCTTCTTCATCTTTATATTTTCCTTCAAGTGGATATGGATTGATAAGTTCTTCTTCTTCTTCCTCCTCCTCCTCCTCATCTTCCTCATCTTCCTCTATATCATCACCTTCATCTTCCTCTTCAACTTTTCTCTTTCTAGTCTTACCCTTTAATGGTACATCTGAATCTGATTCAGCTTCATCAATTCCAACCTGTTGCTGTTCTTCTTCTTCTTCTGAACCTGCTCCGGCAAGTGCTAACAAATCATCATCTAAATCTGACATTTTTCCAGTTAAAAGTTATTTTATATATACAATCTAAGTATAATTAGGTCATTATTTACCTTGTCTTCATTTATCAATTTATGCTCGTTGATAATTTTATATAAAATAATCTCACGACATTTACACCACTCATTATAAAAATGTCGCGTGGAATATCGTGAATATCGTGAGTTTTCACATTATATACGATAACATGTAATTATATGAAAGATATTCAATGATAAAGACAAACTCAATACGATGAATTTACATCTATCTAATATAGTACAATTAATTTCTACTTCTGTTTATCTTTTTAAATATTTTTAATTTTTTTTTAAAATTTTAACTATAGTCTATATAATATAGAATATTAATGCCGGTAAAATACAGTTGATTTATTGTGAATTTATATAACAAATCAATATAACTTATAGTGAAAGTCTTTCTTTTTAACATATTAATAATTTATTTTTGTTTCGTATACGAAATTGTAGTTTTTTTGTGATGTGTGGTTGTGGTTGTGGTTGTATTTGTCTTGATTGAATAAATACCTCTATAGTTACATCATCATTAAACAATCTTAAGATTTTAATTAGATCAATTAATGATAATTTATTTATTTCATTATAATTCATTCATTAGTTTAATAAATTTAATGACTAAATTTATTTTTTAGATCTTTTTTCTTTATCTTGTTGTTCTTTTAAAACTCTTTTAACAATTTTTTGTTCTTCAATTAAAAATGCTCTAACAATTCTTTCTTTAACACAATTTGCACATCTTGAACCACCATAAGCTCTTTGAACGGTTTTATGAGTTTTAGAAATATTGGCATATTCTCTTGGTCTTAAAGTTGAAATACCTGCTAATGCATTTCCACAATCACCACATTTTGGTCTGGTTGCTTGTTTTTTTAAATGTTGAGCAATTAATTTACCACCTGGAGTTTTAACAACCTTGATCTTGTTTGATCTGGTGTTGTATGGATTTCTTCTTCTGTATGTAACACGTTGAGCCATTATGTAAATTTATTATATTGTATGATTTTATCAAATGTCCAAAAGAGTAAACAGTTGTTATATTGAAATTTTGTATGTGAAAAAAAAAAAAAAACTAATCAAGGATCCCATATGAGAGAAGACTTTATTTTTTTTCTTATTTGTCAAAAGGTGTCTGGGTTTTCTTTAGGGCTCGTAGCCCTTTGGTCACGTGTTAGAATTCGACTGTTTGCGCGCAGGTATATTATTCTTTTTGGTAAAATATTGGATAATAAGTATGAGGTGTACGGCTGTTTATCTTTACAATAATGGTTAGTAAAATACGTTTAATTATAATGATCTAAGACTAATAGAAATGACGAATAAGAAGATACAAAGATAAAGATAGTAATAGTAAGGATCGAAATGGTAATGATAATAAGAATAAAGATCAAAAATGATGATCAAATAAAAAAAATAAGACAATAATAACAATTGTAGCTTTAAATTTCGATAAAACCCATTTAATAGAAAGAGGTGTAATTATAATTACATGTTTATTAAATTATTTTCATGACTTCTAATCCTTTGATAATATAGATATATATATATTTAAAATATCATTTGTGAAATTGATGATGATAACAATGTAAGCATATTATTATTAAAATGATTCTCTTTTAATATATTATTATTATTATTATTTTGATTTTGATTTTGGTTTTGATTGTGATTTTGATTATTATTATTCTTATTATTATTATATTTTATATTGATCGATATTATGATTATGATTATCAATTTATAAATATAACAATCTTAACGTAATCTTCTAGCTTCACGTTCAGATTCCATTAAGCATAAGATATCGTTTTCTCTGACTGGACCTTTAACATTTCTGACAATGGTTCTTGAAGCATCTTCTAAGAATTCAACTCTAACTTGGGTGACACCACCTCTTGAACCGGTTCTACCTAAGACTTTGATGACTTTAGCTAAAGTGACTGGAGTTTTAGTATCCTAAAGAAAGTATATGTTAGTATTCATGTTACTCCAATATAATTTCAGTACTTTGAAAAAGTAGAAAATTTTTCTTCTCCTTCAATCATCATCATCATTCTTCAATCCACCAGCAACAATCAGCTTCTAATGAAAACAGCAGTGTATCATAAAGGATGTGGTCTTTGATTCACAAGAAGTGCTGTGGCAATCATGATGACTCGTTGAGTGTGCTTTTTGGGGGACATACCATTTTGTATATATTTGATTATGTATATGTAAAGATATAAGATTTCAAGAGTAATGAAAATTAAATTTTTATTCTAAAATATTTCACCAAGTCAAAGACAAAACTGAACGAGAGAAAAAAAAATGAAAGAAAGAAAAAAGAAAAAAAAAAAAGAGGATCAAAATTGATTCACACACGATTAATTCGTGTCTTGGTGAAATGAAGAAAATAAAGACGTGTGTGAACCATTGTTGTATCACGTGATATTGAGCTTTCATTTTGCAGGTTGTATGTCTCTCATATTTTGCAGATTAGACGGGAAACGGACCAGCAACTAAAAGTGAATTAAACTCCGACCAAAACAAAGAAAAAACAAAAAAAGCAAAAAAACAAAGACGAAATTCTTATCAGTGCAAATCAGATAAATAAACGCATACGTAAATAACATTTATACACTATAGATATATTTACGTCTGCTTGAATTTTTTTTTTTTTTAGTGGACTTCTTCTGTAGAACCATATTCATCTATGACATCTTCATCCACCATGGTTGATTCTCAACCTGACAACAATCAACCATCATCTTCATCTTCGTCAACCATAACTGCATCAACTAGTAAAACCAAAAAACCAAATGAATTTGACGATGGTAGAAAAAGACCTAAGTACACTTGGGGTACATCTTTCAAAGATTGGGTACGTCAAGGTTTACTGAAATCTTATACCGATGAAGCTGTTGAAAGCAAACTATTATCGGTGTTACCATTTTATCCTGTATCAGATGGCAAAAGAGAAGCTAAAATCATTAATACTACTCTAGATAATGGTAATATAATTCACGAATTCTATATTGAAAATAAAGAACAGCCAGGAAATAATAATTATAATAATAATACTAATGAACTCATTACGTCAAGTGATTTATCATCGCCGGTTACCGATGTCTTATTGGTTCATGGTTATGCTGCATCGTTGGGACTATTTATTGATAATTTTGACTCGTTGTCTTCAATACCCGGTATTAAGATTCATGCTATTGATTTACCTGGTTTTGGATTTTCTACAAGACCTAAATTTCCTAATTTCAAGAGTAATACGAAAAATGATATATATAAAATTGAAGATTGGTTTATCGATTCAATTGAAGAATGGAGAATAAAAAGAAATATTTCAAGATTCATTTTGATGGGTCATTCATTTGGTGGTTACTTAAGTTGTGCGTATGCGCTCAAATATAATAAGAAGCTTATTGATGTAGCCACTAATCAACCAACAAATTATAATCTTATCGATAAATTAATTCTTATAAGTCCGGTAGGAGTAGAAAGGAGTAAATTCTCGTTACTTAAAAATGATACCCATTTAAATAATCAAGATAAAATTGATTCGGAAAATAATGCAGAACCTCAAATTTCATTAGCTTCCGAAATAAACGCTGATCAAGAACAAATTGTACAAGGTAATACAAAAGTAGTTGACCAAGATAAATTAAAAGTTGATGATGATGGTTCAGAAACTAAAAAAAGTAAACTTTTGAATTATTTATGGGCTCATAATTATTCTCCATTTGGAATAGTCAGAAATATTGGTCCAATTAAATCAAAATTTATATCACAATGGACAACTCATAGATTTCTGCATGTTTATTATCAAAATCCTGAACACTTTCAAAATATTCATAATTATATGTATAGAATATTTAATGGTGCTGGGAGTGGAGAATATGCAATTACAAGAGTTCTTGATGTTGGTGCATTAGCAAAATTGCCTCTTATAGATAGAGTACCTGAAAAATTTGTTAAAATGAACTTACCAACTTTATGGTTATATGGTGATAAAGATTGGATGAATGATGAAGCAGGAAAAGAAATGGTTGAGGAAATTAATCAAATATCTAATAAAAATAATGGTGAAAAATTATCTCAATTTAGCTATTTATCAAATTCTGGTCATCATCTTTATCTCGATAACCCACCTGATTTTGCAAAAGTAGTTTTCAATTTTTTAGGTTTAAAAAAGTAGTTCGAAGATTGATTCATTAGTGCTACTTGGAAATTACAAACAAAATCATAACAATCATTATATATTTTAGCTTTTTTTTTTTTTTTCATTAACCGATTTTGTAAATAGAGATAAAATATTTTATTTATTCAATTCTTCTAAATAAATCTAAATTACCCCCACTCAATATTATGAATTCATTTAAAAGTGTGTATCACTTTGAAACATTATATCAGATAAAATTATCATAAAAATACTCACTCGAATAGGAAGGACTCATAAAAACTTTCGTTAATCATCTCAACTCTATCATTAAATCTCTCGTTGATTTCATTTACTTTATCTTTTGTATATCTAAGTAATTCTTCATGATCCTTAGTCATTTTCTTTCTGTTATCATCAATTTCATTCAACAATCTTTTTTGCTCAATTTTGAACTCTTCTTTCACTTTTGCCATCAATAATCTATGATGGTTTAAACTAGACATCAAATTTTGTTTAAAATTATTACACGAATCAGGTATTGATTGTGGTGATAAGTTTTTAACGTCATATTTTGATGGCTCAATAATATTCTCTTTGTCATCATTCAAAGGATCATCAATTCCAATTGTTGTTTCAGTTATATTTTTATTGTCATCAAATTGTGAATTTTGACTTTTAGTTGTCATATTCATCTCATCTTCACTGTGAGTGCTTGACCTTGCTATTCCATCATTCACTGGATATGAATCATCTTCAATAGGATCAGAATCTTTAACTTTTTCTTTACTGGTCCTAGTAATGAGACCAGTCAGCCCGAGCAAATCTTTATTAAAATCATTTCTTGTTTTCAGTTTTGATTGCAACTCTTTCTTAATAGTTGTTGAATGACTGCTTTCTTTGGCACCCATTTTTGTTCGTTTCTTCTTATCTTTCAAATTGATTATGTTTTGACCCATTATAGTTTGGATATTTGAGCTTGCAATTTCTTGACATCTACTTAAATCATCATACATTATTGAATCGTCTTCAATCGGATCTGATTCATCTTCTTCAGGTGTTTCTTTAGTTTCATAGGGCGTAAATATTCTATTTCTACTTTCTATTTTCAGTTTATTCTTTCTCGATCTTTTGCCGGCTTCATTTAAAATGGGTTCAAATAGATTATTGCTGCTATTATTTTTCAACTCACTTTCATCAACTCGTTTTCTTTTGTTTAACAAGCCACTTTTCTTATTCTTCTTTCCTGCTCTGGTTTTATTTCCAATGTTTTGTGATTGTGCTTCTTGTGTCTTAGGAATTGACCAAATATCATTACTGTTGCCGATATCTATAAACCTTTTTCGAGTCTTATCTGAATAATTTTTTGTAATAATCAAATTCTTCAAAGTTTTTTTTGAAATTAATTCATCATTCACTCCCTTATCGGAATCATTTGAATAGCTTTGTTCATAATCAGTGTGAACTAATTGTGAACTTGATATGATAACAACACACGAATCTGCACTTTTTTTCAAGGGAGGTGTTTTGGGTAACAGTTCACTGACTTGAACTTCATTTGGTTCAGTTTTCATCACTGCGGTTTCTAGTCTTCCCCGCTCAGCTGAATTTGAATCGATTAAACTATCTAAAAAATTCATGAATTTGGCTGCTGAATCAGAAGCTTTGAATTTAATTTCAAAATCTAATTTGAGACACGTATAAGAGACTTCGGGAATATGAATTGAGCTTTCTCCATTATCATATCTATCATCAAAAGATAACTTTATTGTTTGATGATTTGAAGAATCAGCTTTCACTAAATTTTGCAAATTGATAACAATCGGACTAGAACCTGGATATACCTCCTTCCAAAATATCAAATAATTCAAGGTTTCACTAGTTTGCATCAAAGTAAAATTCTTCGTTCCCTGGTAATATTGCAGGAGGATCTCATTGACTATAGTTATATTTTCGATCAGATAAATATTCGACCCAAAATGCATTTCATGATTCCTTATATATTTCGAAATTTCCATGCTACCAGCTTTAGATTTATGTGGAAAATCATTCGGACATTCAATATCAACGAGTCTTCTTCCTCTCATAGTTGATTTGTTGTTAGTAACTTCAATCAAATAATTTTCTGTTGTAAAATCGTAATTTCTTGCTGCAACACTTTGACAAAATTGCTTTATACGTCCTAATCCTAATGTCATTTTAGCTCTTTTATTTTGAGATAAAATCATTGATGATAGCCAACTTGTCGGAGTTGCACTATATGCATCATCAACTAATGAGTCGAAAATTTTAATTGGTGACATCGAATGATTCTAATTTGTCAGTATAAGGGTTGCCACATCTAGACTCTATAATGAGGTATAACATACAATAAATTTAGGCCAGTATCTAACAATTTCTGGCACGAGATATCTCATGAAAGGGCTGAAGTATAACTGGAGCTTTCTCTCGAATGAACGAGACTTTGAACTCAAGAATTGTACAATCATGATCTTGAACTCTTCTATTGATTCACAGTCAAGATCTATGTTATTCGTTTCTAAATCATTCAAAAGATTCTCAAGGGTTAATAACGAAGTGCTTAAATGTGGATCCAATATGTGAGCCTTCAAGTTTTTCAAAAGTAATTTTGTTGATTCAGTCATAGTAGTAGGAAGTTGCAAAAACGAAGATAGTTTTATCAATGTATAGTATGGCACCTATTTAGAGCAACTATAGCTAATTTACTGGGATTTCTTGCTAATAAATTTGTGTACGCCTTTTGAGTTTATGATAACCTATATAAGAGAAGATGTGGTTGGTGGGTTTGCAAATGATAAAAAGTTATACATCATTATTAGATGTTATGTTCGTCTTATTTTCCAAACCTGCAGATAATCATCAAAAAATTATACGAGATTTTTTGTTCCTCTACTTTTGCAGCAAACGACAACTACTTGCTGTTGATGCCAACAGTTGAATGGTTCTATCGTAATTCTCTGGATTTTGGAGCTTATGGAATAACTCTGCAAGCGTAGAGTAATTTCAGGCTCCCCTTCTACTTGTAGCTAGCTCTAGTTTTTGAAATGTCTTTCAATGTTGTCCTGATTTAAATCCCTTTCAATACGTACAATGTAGTTGTGAACAATTCCTTCGATGATATATATTCTCTCTCTTATTGAATAAGTAAGCCATTTTCACTTGAGTCACCATAACGAAAACATTTGCGCATATTACATAACAAAAATGCCAAAAAGGCAAACGAACTAAATATTTTCAGATTGAACTTCAATTATCTCAATACATTGAGCAAGAATACTCGTGTTGCATCTGAGGACATCAGTGATGCAAATATATCTTATGTGTAACTAACACAAACGCCTAGCCGTTGGGATTCAACCTGAGATAATTAAAATCAAACAGTTGGCTTGATCAAAAAGAATGGGTTTTATCATTGATTTCACCAATTTCATCTTTAGCTTGAACTATCTGAGCTGTCCTGTTATATAACCAGGATACTTGACTGTTTCAGCCAAATGTGCATTCAACATGCGATGAAACAGGAAAAGTTCAGGAGAAGAGTGATATGAAGCCATGAGTTGTAATCATCATGATGCAGCTCTTTTTTGCAATTTAAACATTGGCTTATTGTTCGTTTCGTTTATTCGTACGTCCATCAGCATGAAGTCAGTTTCAAGTTAGTGTCAACTTAACATGTCTGACGAACAGATTCAACTTTATTTTACTAAGTAATTAAGTTTAAACCTGCATATAATTGTAGGTCGTGTTTGCCGAATATTATTTCATAATCTTTTTTTTTTTGTTTTTGACTCATTAATTTTTTTTAAGGTATAAAGAGAGAAAGAAAGCGTTAATAGCTTGAAGCAGCAAGGATCCATTTTAATCAGCTTATCAAAAATGGTTTCTGATGAAGAATTAAGAGAAAAGTTTCAGTCTTTTGGGCTCTCAGATAAGAAAAGTGTTGAAATTATCAAAAATAAGAAGGTTTCATCATCATTATTTGAAATCATAAATGAAGATATCAAGCCAACTTCACCAATTGAAGAGAAAAAATTATCGTTATTACACAATTTAGCTATTCAATACAAAGGAGAAATAAACGAAAATGCTATCAAATATAGATCGTTAATCAGTGCAGGGATCTTAGATGAATCATTAACCAGTAACTTACAAGTCGAAGAAGGGTTCAAATACATCAACTCACACGATGAAATTTCTAAAGATGAATTCAATAAAGTGAGTGGTGTTGGAATCAATTTGACAGATGACGAAGTTAAACAGTATATCAGTAAATATATCAATTCAAAAAGGGACGAAGTCGAATCAAAAAGATATTCAATTGTACCTAAATTATTAGGAGAAGTCAAAAAAGTCCCGGAAATCAAATTTGCCAAACCATCATTATTCAAACCAATAATTGATGAAATTATCTTGGAAATCTGTGGACCTAAAGATGAACGTGACGTTGTCAAAAAAGAAAAAAAATCTAAAGCTAAAGCAGTTAAACCAAATGACAATAATAATAAACAAAGTGAAGTCAAAGAAAGATCAATGTTCAGTGAAGGATTTCTTGGTGAATTACATAAACCAGGTGAAAATCCTCAAGCCTACCCAGAATTGATGGCTAAACATCTTGAATTTACTAAAGGTCAAGTTTTCACACGTTTCCCTCCTGAACCAAATGGATATTTACATATCGGACATTCTAAAGCAATCATGATTAATTTCGGTTATGCCAAATTTCACAATGGTAAATGTTATCTTAGATTTGATGACACCAATCCTGAAGCTGAAGAAGAAAAATATTTTGTTTCGATAAAGGAAATGATTTCTTGGTTAGGTTTCAAACCTTGGAAAGTCACTTATTCATCCGATTATTTTGATATTTTGTATGATTTCGCCGAACAATTAATCAAAAATGATAAAGCATATGTTTGTCATTGTACAGCTGAAGAGGTTAAAGCACAAAGAGGTTTGAAAGACGATGGTACTTTAGGGGGTGAAAGATTCGCATCGCCATATAGATCAAGATCCATCGAAGAGAATTTAACTGAATTTCGTAAAATGAAAGATGGATTTTATGAAGTTGGTAAAGCAACATTAAGAATGAAACAAGATTTATCATCTCCATCACCACAAATGTGGGATTTGGTTGCTTATCGTGTTTTAAATTCACCTCATCATCGTACTGGCTCAAAATGGAAAATTTATCCAACTTATGATTTTACTCACTGTCTTGTTGATTCCTTGGAAAATATAAGTCATTCATTATGTACAACTGAATTCAGATTGTCAAGAGAAAGTTATGAATGGTTATGTGATGCATTACATGTCTATAGACCAGCACAAAGAGAATATGGTAGATTAAATATCACCGGTACTGTATTATCAAAGAGAAAAATTGCCAAATTAGTTGATACCAAAATCGTTAGAGGGTGGGATGATCCAAGATTATATACCTTAGAGGCTATACGTCGTAGAGGTGTGCCTCCAGGTGCAATCTTATCATTTATCAACACTTTAGGTGTCACAACATCAACTACTAATATTCAAGAAATCAGATTTGAAAGTGCTATTAGAACCTATTTAGATCAAACAACACCAAGATTAATGATGATCTTAAATCCAATTTTAGTTGAAGTTAATAACGTTGCCGAAGACTTTGAAGAAGTTGTTGAAATGCCATATAAACCAGGTGATGAATTATTTGGAAATAGAAGTTTGAAATTTGGTAAAAATTTCTACATTGATAGAGATGATTATAGAGATGAAGTCTCAAGTGACTATCGTAGATTAGCACCTGGACAATCTGTCGGTTTAATGAAAGTACCATTTAGCGTAAGTGTTGCTGAAGTCATAAAGGATGCAAATGGTAATGTAACAAAAATTATTGTCAATTATGAAAACGAAGGTAAAAAACCCAAAACTTTCATTCAATGGATTGGATATAATAATGTATTGAAAATAAAGGAAACTAGAGTTCAAAATAGATTATTCAAGAGTGAAAATCCTCAAGGTCATCCAGATGGATACTTGAAGGATATTAACCCTAACAGTGAAGAAGTATTTGTTAATGGTATAATTGAAAAAGATGGGTTCAACGACATAAAGAGTAAGTCACCATTAAATATTAAAATCAAAGATAGCGAATTCAACATTGAAGAAAACTATGGACCTAATACCGTGAGATTCCAAGCATTAAGAATTGGTTATTTTTGTATTGACAAAGACGCTAATGATGACGAATTGATCTTGAACAGAATTGTTACATTAAAGGAAGATTCATCCAAAAACAACTAGCTTTTTTTAATATTAGATTAAAACAAATTCAAAAATTGACTATAATATGAGGAATATCCTTTTGGTCTCTCGAAAAGTATTTACTCACTCTTGATTTCGTGTTAGGAATCGCCTTCCTGATGTTTTACATAATATATATAATTACATATCGTGAATAAATAATAATTTCAACCATAAGCAACACTTTAGAAAAAGATGCCATTGATGATTAGAATGAGCAGTGCGATTGTCAATGAAACTTCACTAGTAAGTGTCATCGAAAGTTCATGTGTCGCTTTTATTTGTCGCATTGAGTGCTAATTCATAAAAGTAACTTTTTATGAAGACAATTCTGAAGCTATCAAAGCTGACATCAGACATAAAGAAGGGAGAGTTGGACTGCTTTTTATGATTTTGCAACCCCATGTCTTCTTTTTTACTGCGCATGAGTTATGTATATATGATGCCCACAGGATTATCAGCTCAATGAAGAACTACTATTCAATTATGTTTCGCTTAAGGTAGCGTGACACCTGTTGCTATTGTACTCATCCTAATTTTACAGAAGTAATCAAAGTAAACTAACGTCTTATTTGAATTATAATATACAAGATAAGCAAAGCTATCATAGAATTAAAAGAGAGAAGTGAAATGAGTGAATTTATATCACGTAGTATGCAAAAATGACCAATTCTAAAATTTATCAGAAAATAAGATAGTATCATAAGTACCGATATTCTTACTAGCAATAAACTCATTCAAGTCTTGGCTTTCTTCATTCGTGAAAACTTCTAAGTCAATGATTGAAGAAGGCAGTCTTTTGGTGATTGAAAGAATCAAAAACTTCAAATGAACCTTATCAGAATTAGATAATACCGAAAAGGTGATGCTGTAACGTGTTGGTGATTTACCAACAACACTGGCAATTTCCGATAAAGAAAATGACTTGATGGTACTACTAACTGTCTTTGGTTTTCTTTGAATTCTGTCAAAGGAAATCAATTTTGATTTAGTTTCACCAATTTTCTTTAAATGACTAATTGCCTTGTAATTACTTTTGGTGGATTTGGAGTATAAAAAGA
>JANIJN010000092.1:0-21541 GCA_030557975.1 Soucietia sequanensis | reverse complement strand
TTACAGCGCTGTTGTTGGTTATTATGTATGGTCCATCATATGACGCCACGAATGATTGCAAAATTGCACTTAATGGGGGGGGGGGGGGGGATGAATAAGGTTGAGCAGCCACTTCATGTAGCTAAAGTGGAGAAATAGTCAGCGTATTGAGGTACCATACCACTCCAGTCTATTTAACATTTAACATGTATTGTGTTATTAAAAGAACATGGAATTATTGTTTTCAACGAAAAACACAGTTTTGTTTATTTACAACTACGAGGGGAAGAAGAAAGCATAAATGTTGTTTAACAATACTAATTTTCAAGTTGCGATCAAAATGAAAAGAAAATGGGGAATTAGATTATTTTTCGGAGTCAAATTTCACAAGGACGGCATGTATTCGGTGAGTTGAGGTCTATTACTACAGTACAACAATAAGCTATTGGAGAAAATTTTGATACAAATCGCTGAATTGAAAACTACGCGTCACGTGTTATATGTCTGATGATACTGTAATGATAATCAGGAATGAGATTACGTTTTTGTTGCATTTTTCGCTGAGGTGAGGTGGGATCAAGGGTTTCTGATATTTACAATGCGATAGAGAGTTGGGTGTTTGAGCACGTCGATATAAACCTAGCCACCCAACTTCGAATATAGATATGGCTAATGGATTATGTTCATCATGTGTATAATGAATATGCTATCATGCGTTAAGTGTTTCAAGTGAAACGTACTATATATATTAAGTTGGAAATTATTTTTCCAAAAGTATAGTGTATTATTTACAAGCATGAAAAAAAAAACAACTAAATGTTTTTACCGATTATTTCCATAGCTTTCGCGTCACCTTTCACCAAATTATCATCATTTAAAGCATCAGCTAAACAAACCCAAGGATCTCTTGTACCACCCCATTTTAAGATACTACTTTTATATTTTTCACCAGCTTCTCTACTCCACGGATCCGTTTTGAATAATCCATTCCAAACTTTATCAGCAATTGCGCGATCCAATAAATACGAATAGTATACTGCTCCATAGGAAAATAAATGAGGGAATTTTCCATGCCATGTTGACCATTCATCACTGAATACTTTCAGATCTTTTTCAAGTTGATGATAAATAGGAGTTGTATCGAAATCTTTGAATGCTTCATCACTATTTAATTTCTTTATTATATCTTCATTATGTAAAACTTGATCTAACATTGCCATTTTTGATTGCATAAAAGTTTCACATTGATCTAAAATAACTTTTTGATTTTGAAATTTTTTGAACAATTGTTTTGGTAACAATTCACCCGTTTCATAGTGTTTAGCAATTTTACATATTACTCTTGGATCTTTACTAAAAGATTCCATTAAAACAGATGGTAATTCAACAAAATCCGTCAGACATCTTGTACCGGATAAATTATGTAAATCTGTTTTACCAATCATTGAATGCATTGCATGTCCCATTTCATGAAAAATAGTATCAACTTGATCCAATGAAAGTAAAGTTGGTTTCTCATTATCAATCCCGGCAAATCTACCAATCGTTGTACTAGTTGGTTTGGCGAAATTACAAATTAATGATATTACTGGTAATTGAAATTTTGAATCTTCATCTAAATGAACTAATTTTGACATTTTTTCCAGGGTTTCACTACCAATATCTTCATTTAATTTCCTTGAACAAACAATTGTGAAATGTGATGGTAATACTTTTGGTGACCAAAAGTCTATATATAAATATCCCAATTTTTTATTTGTGGTTAAATTGAAAACACTTATTTTTCTAACTTGATTATGATCCCATGTTTCACCCTTTTTAGCTGGTTCGGGAATTAACGCAACATTATAAATACTTTTGAATAACTCATTTAATCCATTAAACATGGTTCCAATTGATAAATAATTTGAAATGTTTTCTACCTCTTCATTGCTTTCAAGTTGATTTTCATTTTGTTGTTGTTGTAATTTATTTAAAAGGTAATCGCGATCCCACGGTTTAATTTCTATTATAATTTCATCATCAGTTAAGTTTTCATTATAATTTTCTTTGAATTTATATAACATTTTCAATTCATCGATGACTCCACCTTGTTTGATCTTTAAATTATGCTGTATGTTTTTTAAGAATGTTAAAACATTTTCGGGATTTTTCGCCATTTTATGCTCTAATTGATAATGTGCAAATGATTTATATTCTAACATGTTAGATAATAATGCACGATATTTTATAAAACCATTTAATGTTTGAATTTGTTCTTTTGATGAATTATGTAATGAAATCCATACTTTCTTTCTAATTGATTCTGTTTCACAGTCTAACAATATCGAATAAGGAATATGCCCTGCTAATGGGATAAAGATACTTCCAGAAGTTTTACTTTTACCATCATTAGCTTTGTATTTAGATTGATAAGTTTTTATTTCATTTTTTAAACCAATATTTTTAATTGAATCAAATTCAGCATTAGAAATTTCACACCAAAAACTTTCTAAATTATGAACTTCATTGTTAAAATGTGATCCTAATAATGAAATGTCTTGTGTTATAGCAACAAAATTATCTCTTGTACTAGGATCCATATGGATACCTGATCTTTCAAAATCTTGTTTCAAATATTCACCAACCTGAATCTCTTCGTCAGTTAGTTTACTGATAATTGTAGGATCTTCCAAAATACTTTTAACATTTATGTATAAATCAACATTTGTATTCAACTGATTCATATATTCAAACATAATCTCGTGAGTTTGTTGAGCTGCATTAATCCATTTTTGGCTAGGATGTACAACTCTAATGAATTCTGCAACATCAATAACTCTACATAGTATATCACTTAATTGATCAAGTTTTTTGATATAATTGAGTCTTCCTTGTTCACTTTTATTCACCTCATCGTTCATACTATAAACCAAGTTTTTAGCAATTTGTAAGGAGTCTTTTGAAAATTTGATTAATCCATTTGGCGTTGATAAATATTCATTTTGGAAAAGACCAACTTTAGGAACCGAGTTAAATATCGAGCTATCTGAAGGATCAAGTATGGATTTGTTGAAGCTTGTGAAATATTTTTGACTATCGAAAACTTTGGTTAAGAGATCTTCACTATCGTTCAGATCATATGTATTTTTATTTATAGTATGTGTTGATAGTTTTCTAGCGATACCGAAATGATGATGTTGAGACTTCCCAAGATAAGTTCGAGGGATGTTCTTCTTCAACAGACCTAGAATTATGGCCAGATACTTCATGGTTTAGTTGAGAAACGTACACAAACTTAAGTTAGATTAGCGACTAACTCATCTTTATATACCTTTCTCTTTCGCTTTTGAAAAAGCGAGATTTTCTATTCATTTTATCGCTTTGGAATTTTCAAAATTCGTACGATGTACGGGTCATTTGATTTGCAATTGTAATTGCAACACCTTTACAAAGTTTACCTTGCTGAGGTCATCACTAATAAAACGAACTTATGATGAATAGCAGAGAGATCGGATTTCACGAACTGATGAACTCAATCATTTTCAAAGTAAATGAGGTGGGAAAGGACAGATTGGATGAATATCGTTTATTCATGCATGTTTATAGTAACGAGAGAATTTACAGCTATAGGAAAAGCTGTAAATTATCCGAATCTGGCTTACTCAGCGTATGTCAATATTAAGTTTTTAAAATATGGTCCTCGACTATTTTTCGAAGGTGCCTCTTATTCAGGGTTTAGAGTAATTTGTTTCCAATAGTACATTTAGATTCATTAAATATAAATCGGCAAGTATGACGTAATCACTACAATATCAAATTACCAAAATTTAGTCAGACAAACACGGTCAACGGAAATGAGTGAAAAATACAATAGTAAACACAATACGATGACAGTTGGTTACCAAAGAAATTAAGGAACATTTGACGAACTTATTAGAAAGGGGAAAGCGAGAATTCAACGTGATAATTACACGAGAAATGTGTCAATACAAACAGATAAGGCTAAGGAACACAACCATATCATTGTTTTTGTAAAACGGCAAGGGGTATAAGAAAGATAGAGGAGATAGCACATGACAATGAGTGGTTTAGATGGGCGTAGTGCTTATTGTAGTATGTGATGAGGTGACACAATATTATATCATCGTACACCAACGAAAATGCAAACGATTTGATGAAGCTTACAACAGGTACACTTATAATAGAAGAATAGACAAATCGGTTTTTCATAGGAAAATAGAGAAAACATAATGAAGTTAATATTGATTGTTCAACTCAAAACATATCATAGCAAAAAATCTGCAAGAAATCCTTGACAAGAATTTCATATAGCCAGTTAGAGTTTGGAATAAAGCATCATCAAGAACCATTTTACTCGAAGTGAATAGATACATACTCAAACGATGAAGAACACAAGCACAAGCGGTGTATTTGAGCAGACTAAAAAATAGAATAATTGAAAACACTATTGCAAGTCAAGCGAGCGAAAGACAGATTTGGCTTCGCATAGCGTATGATGTAATCTCAACTGATACTTAGATCTCTGCGTCAAAATCCAGGTTGTCCTGAAGTCAGTTGCTATGTAGAGAGCATTGTCACAATGCCATGAAGTTTATTTCTACGTAGTCTACGTTATTTAGGCTGTTTTTGCAAAAATGATTGTAGTTTCATGGGATTTCATGCTGTGTTTTTTTTTCGAGTATTTTTTGTTGAGAGTTTAAAAATATAACCAGTAAACCTGTTAAATAATAATAGACAAAGCAGCTCTTCTTGTTTTTCCTATTTTGATATCCTCTTTCTTTATCAATACATCATTTAATACACTCGCTGTCATCAATTAAACACTAATCAACTAGGATCATCCGTGGAATAAACCATCATCTCCATTCCTCATCGTTTCTTCAATTCATTCAACGCAAATACTGCCCTTGAATATATCTATTAACATCATCAAGCCTGTCTATACTTTTCTCGTTTCAATATAGTCATTTTAGTCGGTTTAAATTTTGTTTAGAAAAAATTTCGTTGACATTTGATCAGGCTTGATTATTGATAAGTTATATTCATATCTTTCTTTCGTTCCTACTATCTTGAATTTAATACTAGATCATCATTGTCGATGTCAAGTAATTCAATTTCAAATCAATATCAATTGCAGAATCTGCAACAATATCAGAATATGTCACAACAATCACAACAATTACAACCACAACTACATTCACAATCGCAACCTCAGCTGACAAGTATGTCATCTCACCACGCTCAAAAGAGAAGATGTGCAAAAGATTATCAGTTCGGTACTACCATTGGTGAAGGTTCATACTCTACTGTTTATCTGGCTCTCGATATCCATAATAATAAGACTTATGCCATCAAGGTCCTTTCAAAAAGGCATATAGTGAAAGAAGATAAAATCAAGTATGTAAACATCGAAAAGACTACTCTTCACAGACTTGGTCAACAACATCCTGGTATAGTCCAATTATATTACACTTTTCAAGATGAATCAAGCTTGTTTTTTGTACTTGACTTTGCAGAATATGGAGAACTTTTATCAATCATAAGAAAGTTTGGCTCATTGTCTGAGTCTGTTCTGAAATTCTATATGCTTCAGATCATTGATGCAGTTCAATTCATTCATCTGAAAGGGGTTATTCATCGTGATTTAAAACCTGAAAATATTCTAGTTGGTCATGATTTCAATTTGAAAATAACTGATTTTGGTGCTGCTAAGTTGTTAGGATCAACCAATGATGAAAATGACGAGAAAATTGATTACAATGGTATCAATGATGATAACGCAATAAATGACCTCGACAGGAAAGGTTCATTCGTTGGAACCGCTGAGTATGTTTCTCCCGAACTACTTAAATATAATACGTGTGGATTTGAATCTGATATTTGGGCGTTGGGCTGTTTATTATATCAATTTTTCCATGGTGTACCACCTTTCAAGGGATCAAGTGAATATTTAACATTCGAAAAAATTATTAACGTTGAATATTCCTACAATCCGAATTTACCAATTCCAAATGATGTCTCACAAGTAATCGATCTGCTTTTAGTTGCTGACCCTCATAATAGATTGACAATTCCTCAGATTCAACAATGCAACTGGTTTAAAGGCATCCCTTGGAAGGACCAAAACTTTATATGGCATCGTAAAGTTCCAAGATTTGAACCTTATAATCCCAATTCTCCAAAATCTTTGCCATCTTCATCAACCAACAATAATGTAACGAATAATAATAATGCTTCTCCATATATACCGTCTTTGAAATTAGGGTCAGATAGAAACATGAATAAATCTCATTCCTATCATAAATTGCATTCTGCCATTCAAAACTCAGAATTTGGTTTAGTACCTGAATTAGGTGCCAAAAAATCTTATCTGCCCGCAACAAAGATCAAGAAGAATGGCTTTATGCCTTCGGCTCCATCTTCACAAAACATTAATCAGAAAATGAATAATGGTCCAATCATCAATCAAAGTCAAAATTCTAACTCACCTCCAAAAATAATTTCTCATCAAGGTGCACCTCGCCCAATTAACAATCAACAAGGTAGTCAATTACAGTACCAACATCAATATCAGCAACAGTATCAACACCAACAACAAGCACCAATTCAACAACAGTTTGTACAGCAACCAATCCAACAACAGTTTCAACCACCCATCCAACAACAACAGTTTCAACAACCAATTCAACAGCAACAATCTCAGCAACCACTTCAACAACAACCAATCCAACAACAACAATCGCAACAGTCACAGCAAGTGGCCCATCCTTATCGAGCACAGGCGTCAAATCAATACTCCCAGGCTTCTCCTTCAAGCACAGTTAGCAATAAATCAAGCAAAGTATCTCCCAACACTCCAGAGACTGATCATGGATTTCCAAAGTCTAATCAATCGTCACCTCAGTATAATAATATTCGTGCTAACACCGCATTTGCAACTAGGCCATCAACGAAAGCTCCAGTCAAAAAGAACGAAACAGATGCTACTGCAGGCAGTGGCCCTGAGCCGGATGTGAATAAAAATATCAACGCTGTTGGAATTGACGCAGTCTCAGACAGCAAATCTCCGAAGAAAGAACCTCCAAAGACGACGACAAACTCAAAAACTAAAAACACAAGCTTAGAGAATCGTATCATGTTTCGTGAAATTAGTGGAATGTTAAATTCGAACGAGAAAATTTTAAAGATGGATACTATTTTTAAGCTGGAATTGAATAATGATTTTGTTCAGCGATTACCTTCACAGCCACTAGATGATTCAATGATTGAAGAATTAATCAAAAAATTTCAATACAATTTGAAAAAAACCGCAGTTCCAGTTATTACAGTGGTAACAAATAAAGCAAGAGTATTCTTCATTGACGGTGAACTAAATGTTATGATGGTAGACTTGAAGGCAAATCACGGAGCTGATTATCTGATGTATGATTATGAATTCGAGAGCGTTGCGGTAGAGGACGAGGAGGAAGAGATTATTGAAAATGGGGAAGATGTTTATGGATATTTAATTCTAGAATTGATTAGAGAGAACGGTAACTTAATTTTTTTGAAAAGAATGAGTGAAATCGATAAGTTGTCAATAAAAGATACTGTTAAAGTTGTCGATAAATCAGGTCAAGAAGTAAAATTGGGTAAAAATTATGGGTGGATTGATTGTTTGTTATTGGCAAAAGATATGGTTTCAAAAGAAACCGTCAAGCCAACAAAAACCCCAAACCAGTCAACCAACTCATCTTCACCAACCAAAGAATCCTCAAAATCAATGAAGAGTAATTCATCCAAGAAGAAATCCTCGTCTTCGAAGCCCCCTTTAACCAAAAAAGTAAGCTCTAGTAAACCAAATGGAAAACCTTCCCCTGCTCCAACATCTCACAACAGTTTCGCTTATGCAGCAGCAGCTGCTGCTCATAGATGAAGATATAATTATAAACTATCCGTGTATTTTCAAAAAAAAAACTCTTCTTTTCCTGAAGCTTACTTACATTATTCGACACATGCATCCAGAGGACTTTACATAGAGTGAATAGACAATAATGATAAGCATACCATATACATATATATATACATTTATTTTAATTATTTACGTTTACTTATTTTGAAATTTCGTGTAATTTAATAAGAGGATCCATGGGCTTCTTTAAACGTATCAAGTGGTTTTATAGGCTTCTTTGAATTCGTCAAGCCAGTCTTTATAGTAGCATTTATCATTGAGTACATCAACCGTTTGTTGCTTTAATATAGACTCAATTGAATTTTCATTTCTAATCCAAAAATCTATTGAATCACATTTTGTAAATTGACTTGTCAATTTTTGCTGATGACTTCGATAAGCGTAAGGATCCAATCTTAAATCAAACTGGTCTGCAGTAGCCGGCTTCTTCTCATCCTGTGACATTTGATTTGGAAGTTGCAGATTTAGAACTTCAATTGCTTTACCTTGAGTTGTAGAGTCTCTTAAATTCTTTGAAAAATTTGAACAATAAGTTATGATTGAAGCTCTTGCTTCCCATTGAGGAATTATTTTATTTTTAAAGTATGAATCACAATCTTTGGACTTGATTTCGTTCAAGTGTTGTCTAATAGTATCATCAGTAGCTATTCTTGAAAGTCGAAGAAATGCTCTTATTCTTGAGGACGAATAACAATTTTCCGGGGTTAACAAACTCGGCGGTACTACAGAAGTTGACAAAGAATTTACGGATGATGATGATGAAAAAGATGAGTTTGAAGCCATTATAGGATCTCCTTGATTCGAATCTATTTCTTTGAAAAAAGGAATCATGTAGGTTCAGGATACAATGAAGCAGACTTAACTATTTGCCACAAGTTTAAGTGAAATAACAATTTACGTAATGCTGCGATTTTTGTGGAAGAAAAAAACCCGCCAGATTAATAAGAACGACGTTTGACACACTTTGTATATTTTAATAGCAGCGTTATCAACAACGATATATACGAAACAGGTCAAGAATCACGAGCAAGAATATGGAGAGCCTCAACAAAGATTCACGCTCAGGTGAAACATTGACATGCATCCAATACTCGATGGCGTTAGGTATGAAATACTTATTAACTCAAGCATATGAAGGGAAAATATTCAATTTAAGTGATCATGATAGTGTATTTGCTAGTAATCCAAATTATAAAGATGCTATATTTTCAATTCCTGTTGTAACTGGGGTATTTTTGGATGATCTTACCTCTCGTTACATTGCTGAAGACAATGATTATTGTTCCAGAAATGATTTACAAGAATCTATGCTTCAAAACCTTGAAAAAGTACTTTTAGGTCCAAATTCAGAGGGCGATTACAAGGTACCTGACACCTTGAAAACGGTGGACGTATTAGATCGTTTGAATTCTGTTAGATATCCGGACCATCAACCATCCTCCTTGTTTTCACAAGAAATTGTTTCGTTTTTCAAGGAGGCAGTTAAGTTTTCGAATGAAAATATATCAGATTACGAAGTCGATGGAGTATTGGCAAGAATGCTTTCTGAGTATTTGAGAGAAGTGAGTCAAAGTAATGAAGATTTGATTCACTCGGAATTGTTCAGAAATCAAATTGATAAACTTTCCCTGGTAATTCCTCTTTTACAACCAATAGAGCATCTGATTCAATTCAATGAATTCTCAAAAAATTTTAGATTTTTGTTATACAGCCATTACAGTCTACTTATCAAAAACAAAACAAGACAAAACAACTATAATACATCGATATTAGCACTAAGAGAGCAAGGAAATAATTTAATGTTGAACCTGGGTTATGGTCAAGCTATTGAAGCATACACCACGGCAATAAACATGTGTGTCGATGCTGATGAGAAAAATCTACCACAATTACTCACTAATAGAGCTATAGCTTACATTGGTCTCAATAGTTATCCAGAAGCAAGAACAAATTTAAATAGAGCTGTTCAATTAGATCGGACTTTCACACCTGCTTGGACTCAGTTAGGCTACGTTCATTTATACATGGGCACTAGTCTTATTGGATTGAGATGTTATTTAGCTGCTTTACATTCTAGCGTTGGTATCATACTACCATACAGATTCCCAAAAGGCAAACAGGATCTCGTAGATAAATATCAAGATAATAAAATTAAATCAGTTTTACCACAATTCATACAAAGAATCATTCAAGCAATGATCTTAACTGAAAAGAGAGCATATCAACAACGTGAAGATTCAACTGAAATAAAATCAATAGTTGGGAAGGCTAGAGCCGTTTTAGCAAGCTTGAGAGCCAACGCATCAAGTGAAGATCTTAGTTATTATGCTTACCTTTATGAATACGAAGATAACTCTTTCAGATCATCAGCTTCAAGGGCTAGTCGCGCTGCTCCATCTATATTGACTCATGACGTTAGTCAAGACATCCTTGCCAATAGTGGAGTTGAGGCAACAGCAACTCCAATCGCAGTTCCAGCTGCTACCACCACAACAACAGCCAATCCTTTGGATACTGCTCTTAGAGGGCTCACAGGTGATGTAACCGGTACACCAGGCAACAACGTTACTTCTAGAGTTTTTACAATGAATCGTGATGGTATAACCAGAGAAGGTGGTCCTCAAAATGACACTCGTGCAAATCCTGATTTAAGAAATATTTTCAATGATATTGGTGAAATTTTCGAGGGTAATTTGGGTGCAACTACGGACGTTTTCCCCAATGATGCGTCAAGGACTGCTACCAATACCGAAGGCCAAACAGAAAACAATGATCGAGTTCCAAGTAGGGGCGCCAATCATAATGATAATGCCAATACTCGTTCTAGCACTACCACTAATAGTAACAATACCAATGCCACTAATACTAGTAATACTACAAATAACAATAACGATCCAATCAGTAACATGATGAGAACTTATCTTCCGTCATTACCGGATGGACTAGGCAATATTCTTAGTCAAGCATTTGGAGGAAATGGCATGGCTCATGGAAATGTTACTATAAATGGTAGACTGTTTGATTTTTCAGGTAATGGCACTAATAATACTGGAAATGCAAATACAAATACAGGTGGAAACAGTGGCAACAATAATGGTACTCAGGCCAGACGAGATTCTGGCGAAGAAGACGATATTGATATGCCAGATGTACCTGATCTTGATTAGTAAATAATGTGTAGCGTTTTTTTATATAACCGTACATAAGTCGTATATTTATTTCGAGGCCAAAATTCTTATCCGAGGGGCTCGGATATCGTTTCATTAGTTAAATTGAAAATCCCGATAATTTAGTGACTAAAAGTGTCCAAACTATATTTTTAGAAGATAAGCATATCATTTATCAAATAGACAAGCAAATATAATAGAATACACCAGGCACACTTACACGAACCGTAAATATCATACAAGCTAGAATATTAAACGAACTAAACTACTTTTAAATCATCGATAATATATAAATATGTCCGGATTAGAACAGTCATTATTTCAACTAAAGTTTACAGCCAAACAATTGAATAGACAAGCAACCAAAGCTGGTAAAGAAGAAACTCAAGAAAAGGCAAAAATAAAGAAAGCTTTAACTCAAGGTAATAATGATATAGCACAATTATATGCTCAAAATGCTATACGTAAAGCAAATGAACGAGTTAATTTGTTAAGGTTATCATCGAGAATAGATGCAGTCGCCTCCAGAGTCCAAACTGCAGTTACAATGAGATCTGTCACCGGTAATATGACCCAAGTTATAAGAGGTATGGATAAAGCATTACAAACTATGAATTTAGAGCGTATCTCGATAGTTATGGATAAATTTGAAAACCAATTCGAAGATTTAGATGCATCAACCAATTATTATGAAACTACTACCAATAATGTCAATGCTTTAACCACACCTCAAGAAGATGTTGATGAATTGATGAACCAAGTCGCTGACGAAGCAGGTATTGAAATGAAACAAGGATTGAATGAAACCAAAGTTGACATTGCCACTCCTCCGACCCCTAACGCGATATCAGAGGAAAAAGAAGATAAGTTAGCTGAAAGATTGAGAGCTTTAAGGAATTAGATCAAACATTCGTCGAGCTTATCCATTTATAGCCATCATTACTTTATATAGCTTTTATCTACATTGAAGGATATAGAAATCTGTTGGTGTAAGGATGTATTAGATGAAATCTATGACGAATGAAGAAGCTTCTCTCTTTGCGCAGAAAAATAATCGCAATTTAAAAGCTTTACAAAATTGATATATAAGCACCAAATCCCCTTTAAATTTTTTTTTTTTTTTCTTCTTAAACACAATTTCTTTGTATTTAACAATTGATCAATTCCAAAAGAATGCTTTCATCAACTTTAAGATCCGCCACTCGTGCTGCTACTTTTTCTTCAAAGGCCGCTACTAGTTCTATCGGTGCCGTTAGAACTAAAGTTTCTTTACCAGATTTAGACTGGGACTTTGGTGCTTTAGAACCTCACATTTCTGGTCAAATCAATGAACTTCATTACACTAAACATCATCAAACCTACGTAACTGGTTACAATACTGCAATTGAACAACACGCTGAAGCCAAAGCAAAAGGGGAAGTCAAAAAAACCATCGAATTACAAAAGAATATCAATTTCCATGGTGGTGGTTATACAAACCATTGTTTATTCTGGAAAAATTTAGCTCCTGAAAAACAAGGTGGTGGTGAACCTCCAGCTTCAGATTCTGAATTAGCCAAAAAAATTACAGAGCAATATGGATCCCTCGATGCCTTGAAATCCATCACTAATGCTAAGTTAGCTGGTATCCAAGGTTCAGGTTGGGCTTTTATTGTTAAAAATAAAGAAAATGGTGGTGCTTTAGATGTTGTATCTACCTACAATCAAGATACTGTAACCGGTCCTTTAGTTCCTTTAGTCGCTATAGACGCATGGGAACATGCTTATTACTTACAATATCAAAATGTAAAAGCTGATTATTTCAAAGCTATCTGGAATGTTATCAACTGGAAAGAAGCTGAAAAGAGATTCGTTGTCAACTAAATCTAGCTGACTTTTATTTTGTTCGAGCAAGTCTTATTCCTATTTAACTTAACTTTAGTATTATTTATATATTCATTATTATGACTAACATTATATCATTATTATGTTTACTTTATCTATTTATTCAACTGATTATGGTTTTAAATGTGGATTCAAAAAATTGTAGTAATATGTGCATCGATATTTATGCCTGACAGGTCAATTGAGTTGATTGGATGACTTTGTCTAGTTTATACTGTGGGTGTAAGTGTGGATTGAAAGCAAATACTGTCGGATTGATCTTCCGGAGCGAAACGCGGCTGCGATTACGCACTCTAGAGTGTCCTCTCCGTACACCCAATGCAATCTGAAGCTGATATTATCTCATAGTCATCTTTCAGCAATATAAAGTTTGGAATAGTTCATTTTACGGTATCGAAGCCCATGTAAATAGTCTTGTAGTTTTCTTTCTATTTATCACTATAAACTATTAAAATTAATAACTAGTACGACTTGATTAAGGTTGCAAATTATATGCTAGTTTATATTCCGATCTCAAAATGTTGCTACTCCAAGTAAACTTGCAGCATTTTTTGCATCAACAACACCTCGATCATCATCAAGATTACTGTCTTCTCCTATGTCATCTAGACTTTTTTTAGCATTATCTTGTTCTTTTTCTTTTTCTTGTTCTTCCTGTTGTTCTGTCAAACTTCTGAACGTTCTTGACGACCAAGAGTCTCCATTTGCCGATTGTGATTGAGTTAAATTATGTTTCAAACTTGTTAAATTGTCACGATTTAATCTTGATAATCCTCCCTTTTCGTCAATTATTCTGATATCCAATCTTATATTTTCCAAATATTTTAATATTTTTCTATGATGATCAACTTTATGCAACGTGAAATTCTTTAAGAGCTTTTGAAATTTTTGTTCGGTGAATTCTATTACTTCCTTACGTTCAAATAACATCTCGCCAGATATTCTTTTGACTTGTAAATTTAATGATTCTTCAGCTTTGGTTGCATATTCTAATGATCTGATTGCTTCGTCGACTTTGAAAGGGTCCAATGATGATTTGTTTTTGATTTTGTTTGCTTGTTGATGCTTTGCCTTTGTTTGAGATTCTGCTTGTATCAATTCTCTCATAATCAAATGACGATTTGTCAAAGCTTCTTTTATTTGATAAAAATCATTGACAAGCGCTTGAACTCCATCCCCTAAAGAGCCCATATCATTCACCAGCTCAACTAGTATCAAGTCAGATTGAATTTGAGTTATTTTAGCTAACTTTTCCCACATATTTTTCATACCAGGGTGTAAGGTTTCAAACAGCGATAAGCTGTTCAATTTTTGTGACAATTCATAAACGTGAATTGATAACTGTTTTTGAATTTTGTTATTCTTGTCTAATAATTTATATAATTTTTGACATGTTAAATATGATGATTTGATCTTTGGTCTAAACTCTGATAATTCTTCATATGGATCGTAAGGTACCGCCAATTGTTTCAATGTCTTTCTGACCAAACCGCTTGCAACCGACTGCTTTTTATTCGAGTTTATAACAGAGTATCCAAAGTCATTTTCAATAAAAAAAACAAATTCTTCATCTCTAACCAAAATTGGATTACTAGTGATTCTATTGAACCATTCTTGCCAAACATTCATAAGTTGTTTCGTTCCTTCATCACCCCCGGATGGGTAAGAAGTAATTGCCAGTGGAATTACTGGTACAAATACCTCTAAATTCGATATCGTCAAGTAATTATTAAATTTAACTATTTCATTATAAGTTCGACGAATGTCCTTGTATTTATCTTGACGAAACCTTGGTAATCCTTTAACAAATGCATCAAATTTGAGAATAGGATTGCCTGCTTTGTTTCTTTCAAGAGCTGTTAACTTTATGTGTATATGATATTTATTCGTAAATCTCTCTGGAAGTAATTTACGTAATTCTTCAGTTGTTAATTGTTGTTGATAGTGTCTTTCGCCATCATTGCTATCTTGTTCGATTTGATTTTGGTCGATTTGATTTTGTTCTTCGGGAACTTCAGATCCATAATATCGTTGTTCTTGTTCTAAATTATGATTTCTAATCTGATCTTGATAAGAGATTTGGGGTTGTTCGATTTCTTGTTGATCTTGTTGTTCATTAGCTTCAGCATTGTTATTTATATTATCCGTAGGTTCAGCGAACGGATTATTATTTTCAAAGTCGTCCAATCCAGGTATTGTTGACATTGTTTAATCTCATGAGCTGACTATACTGTATAGCACGGTTTAAATGAGAAAGAAATGAGGAGTTTGTTTTTACGTATCTATTAATGATTGAAATTAAAGTGAGTTTATTTTTTTGAGTGCGACACACTACTCTATTGATAAGAATGTATAAACTATAATGAAAGTATAAGCATAAACGTGAATTAAAGTATAAAATATGGACAAAGAATAAGATGGGTACGTAGACATGAACATTCATTACTAATGCTGGCGAAGAATCTAAAGTTTCTCTTGCTTTAAACCAGCACTATTAGTTTTAAAAATATTATAACCCCAAAAACCAATAACATTAAGAACACCAACTCTCCAACCATTGAAAAGATGGAGACGTTTGATTCTTTCGAGGAACCCGAACAAACCTTGTAGTTGTGGTCTTTCAATTCCCAGGTTTTCTTCCGAGAGGTCATCATGTATATCGAAACTATTGAAATTAACAATCAAATCTTGCGCTGGATTGTCAATTGTAACAACTCTCATTTCATCTTCGATTGATGATTTTGGCTTTAATAAAAATCTGACTTGCTCTTTTCTCAACAAATTTTCAACCGGTAATTTGATGAAAAATTCCATAATCAACAACAATAGGTTGAGTAAAGTGTATAAGTTAGGTGACAGATAAGTGTCAAGATTGAATCTGATGTGCATTAAATAAGGAGCTGTTTTACGAAACACGCTAGTGGAAAATTGATGTAGGATCGTTAATAAAGCAATAGTAGGTGGAGGATTTATGATTAAAGATAATGGATAATTACGAATGGAGTCACGAATAGATCGGGTATTAATTTTACGGGAAGCTTGTACAGATGAAACTGAATCTTCAACTGTATCACTTATATCTTCTTTGATGTTCTGACTAGAGGAGCTCGATGGTGGGGTTGACGGAATTTCTGGGATTCTTGACTTATTAAATTGAGTGATCATTAATCTGACTTTGATCAAATCTAAGGGCATGAGTATAAGACCTGTTAAAACACAAGCCAGAACGGATAGCCATAATGATCGTAATGGGTCTGTCAGGTGAGTCAAGTCCAAAAAGAAAGGATCTGGTATCCCTATGAATGGCGATATAAATCCAGTTATCCAGGCTTCAATAGTGTGCGATAAAGTTTGATGAATGAATTGTGCGTTAATACCCCGGAAAAGTGCAAATGGTCCATCTTTAGAAGCAATTGCCGTCATTATGTCAATAGTATGTTTTGATATTGGATGAATTTTATTTATATCTTTTCCATAATTACGGCTACCAGTCGTTGGAGAAGTTATTTTTGCAGGTGACTTTGAATTTGAATCTTTTAATGTTGGAGTTGATTTAATTGCTGATTCATTAAAAGATTGAAAATAATTTATTTCGGAGTCAGATTCTGAGTCTGAAATATCTGTTATCTGAGGTGTTGAAGATTCTAAATTATCATTGAACAATCTAGTATATTTTTTTGAGCCTGATTTCAAACTAGAATTTGCTTTAGATATATTATTTTCAGAATCCTTTACATTATCAAAATTAAAGTATCCAACTTGTAACACTAACCTTACTATCTCTAAAGGTTGAGTAAATAAAACTTTGCAATAATTTTTGAAGAAATTCCACATCAAATTTTTAACTAGTTCTGATAAATTATTGAAATCAAAGTATTCTTGAAACTCTAAATCATAAACGTAATTTTTATCGCCTTCACCTGTCATGCTACTTATATCGCCTATAGTCTTCTTATTGGACAATCCCGATAATCCAATCCCATTACCCGAAGCAAATGATCTAGACCCAGAAGAAGTATTATTAGCAACCGATGAAGCTAATGACGCTGATATAGGTTTATTTGTTTCCGTATCAATCAAACCAACTCCTGGTTTGAATATGACAGAGTATCCAGCATTGAAAGTATCATGGTCATAATATGGCCGCAATGGGTTCGAGGTGGACATATCTGATGAAGTGTTATTTTGATCTTTATTATGGTGGTGGCAAGCTTATTCAAAAGATCAATATCTATATTTTTTTGTTTTTATTTTTGGGATATAAATTTTGAGACTTTTTTTTTTAACTATACATAAATGTAAAACACTTGCTGTGTTCTAAATACAAAAAGAGATACGCATATACTATATAAATATGTGTATATATACAAGTATGGACATTATCATCGTAGAAGATATATGTCACAAGTGGTGCATCAGATAATATACAAATGAAGAATTTTGGCTGTGAAGGTTGTGTTTGTAGTTGTAGTTGAAGTTGTAGTTAACGAAATTTTCATCCAAAAAACTCTAAACTCCTGAATTAGATGTAGACTGATTTTCCTTCAATTCATCCGACTTTCTTATCAAATACTCACCTAGTTCTCTTAATGGGTCTTGTGGTTTTTGCTTACTGATATCATTCAATGCTTCAAGTAAGTATTGGGTAAAATGCTTATTCAAGTACTGGCGTACGGATGAACCACCTACAACTTCATGAAATGGAGGTTCCTTAGTTTCAGCCTGATGTGTAGGCATGGGATCAGTACTGGAATCTTCTAACTTGATCTTTTTAGATGGTGGAACCTCTACAGATTCTTCTTTTCTCTCAATTGTGGAGTCTGCTTCATTCAAAATGGAATTGATATTGGATCCTGCACTTGAGTTCGGAGTAAATTCAGATATCGATTCGTGTTTAACTTCTTCCGCTGATGACATTATACAACTCTAGATGTCAATTATAAAGCTAAAATCAATTTTTCAGTTAGTTGTCTAGATAGTATCGTAAATATTTTGGTAATTGGCTTTTCGATCATAAACATGCATAAACGTCCGTACACCACACACAATAATTTAGTCGGAATTAGACAAACGACTTATTCAGTTTCATTAAAGATACCTTTGAAGATATTTTTGTTTCAAAAGAATTATCTTGTGTGAAAAGTCATTTTAGATCACATTAGATCCGCTACCAATGATACCCAATGTGAAAGTAATTTTCACAGTTTATGTGAATTATGTCATATCCTTAAATTGAAAGACCTCGTTATCTAGAAAGTCATATACGAGGGTGCGACATTTATTAGATTTTAAAATCAGTAACTTTTGTATGAATAGATAAAACGATTAGGCTACCAAAGTGAACCGAAACCCCCATACAAGTGATCAGAACAATGGACCCTTTCAATGAAGTCGAGGAAGATTCTTGGAGTCAGATTAAAGCGTTGGAACTTTTTATCAAAGATGCTAATATCATCAATGAAGATACAAAGTTAGACTTTAGTAACAATTACCAAGAATTAGAAGAAACGTTAGAAGATTTGAGGCAAGCAGTTCATATATCAGAATCAAACCCTGATCAATTTCGTTTGACTTCATCGGATATAGCTAATAGGAAACAAATCTTGTCAAAGTTATCTACCAAGATAAAGTCACTCGAACATGATTGGAATAATAAAGTGCTGAATACAAAGAGAGAAGTTACATCAATGTCAAACAGAATAAGTCAAGACGACGATAAAACGATAAACGATAATCCATTCAGTGATAGTAATAGAGTTAATGAAGAATTCAATCAGCATCAGCAGCAAGAAGTAATTCAAAATCAAGATTTACAACTTGATTCACTTCATCAAACGATGAGAAATCTAAACGAACAAGCAACAATGATGGGTGACGAATTAGAAGATCAAACCTTTATGTTGGAAGATTTAGATCAAGAAATGGATGTTGTGGGGAACAAGTTACAAAGAGGTTTAAGAAGAGTTCGTTTTGTTCTTGAAAATAATAAAGGTGGTGCCAGTGACTGGTGTATTGGAATCCTAGTTGTTGCATTAGTCTTTTTGTTAATATTGATTATAGCGGTATAAACAACATATAATTACTCTCTCTAAAAACTCAGCAAAAATTACTTACGACACTGACATATATAATGCATACGATCTTTTTTTTTCAGACACTGACTCCTTGTAGCCTTTTAAATTTGTTTAGTTACTTGACTTTACTCAAATGCTAATTGATGTTCGTATCCGACATTTACAAATACTAAGAGCAGAATTTTTGTTTAATGTTTTTATGACATTATGATACTTGGTACAATGTAATTTGTCTTTGAAATTAGTTTTATCAACAAAAAGTAATCTTCGTTAGCTCGAATCTAAGATTCATAAAATGTATCGCATAAATTTATTGTTTTATATTAAGATCACTCGACCCTTTTTATTGTTCAAGAATATATTATGGGTCGAATTATAAATATGGATTACGTCAATTCATCTGAGATTGCTACATCTATTTTTACTATCAATAGCGCCTTCACATTATTTTAAGTTCATTTGTCTGTGCAATAGTTCTGGCCATTCAATTGAAGTAACTTATAACGAGTTCTGAAAATGCTGGCACGTGATGTTTATTTTTTGCCCGCCTTGAATGACTAACCAATTTAGAAAGTTGCAAAAACTCAGATCCACCATACAAGATCGTAAAGAATAATTGGAGAATACATTAAATTATGTATTGGGTAATGTTGTCGGGAAAATACATCTGCGTAAAGGATGACGTTTAAAAACTTGATAATGTCAAAAATACTATGAAGTGTCTCAGATTGTGAATTGAAAACCTAATGCCTTTTCTTTATATTAGTCGACAAATTTTCTATATATGAATGTATACAACTGGTTAAGTTATCAGTAAACCTGATTTGATTTGAGTCTCGAAAAAGAGTTAAACGGTTGCTGATATGCGACTCAAGATAGGTTCAAGGCGTCGAGAATTCTATTTTCATACTTGAATCGAGACATAAATAATGCAATGATTATGCTGGCCAGGTAAAGGTGTCTATATAGAGTTTGAAACTGTGTTTGAATTTGCTTTGACTGAAGGATAGAGATAAAAGAATTTTCTTTAAATATTTCAAGATATGCTTGGTATTGATCATTAAATGGAAGCAATTTATCGATCAAATGAAATTGCTCCTTACATGCAATTGCAATGATTTCGTTATTTTTATTGCTCTGCAAAGTGATGGTATCTTCATTCGTAGTCAATAAGGATGTTAGTAACTTTCCAAAAATTGTTAGTAATTTTTTCAGCTCGTCATATACGCTTTCACATACATCATCAGTAATAGCACCATACCATTCTTTAGTAAACTCCTTGAGTTTGATATTGATGCTCCTATAGTATTTCATATTTGTTGCAAATTTATCCTCATCTATGTGGCTTAATTCGTAATACTTTAATCTCAAATGTAATGATTTCATCAATAGTTGAGTTGTCGGTAAAACCATGTTAGCACAAACATTAATAATACCGTGTAACCAACGGTCTATAAGAACCTTGAGATCGATTTCACTAAGTTTTCCTGCATGATATGCTTCGAAAGATTCTGTTAACGGAAATGATGGATGTTCAGGAGAAGTCAGGATGAAACTATCAGAAGGAGTCAGGATCAAAAATTCAGGATCAAATAGCAACTCTTTTTTCAATGATTGATAGAAACAGTACAAATGTTTAGAATTATTGAGATTGTAGATTTTAACGTATGATTTGATGACAGGTTTAATTGTCGTTATATTTTGAACACTAAGATCATCTGCGTCCGGGAAGTCGTAATGTTTTGCGTCTGTTAACAAATCGTCATCCTCACATAGAGATAAATCATCTTGATTAAGAAGGAAAAGAACAGATTTTTCGAAAATTAGCCGAGGGAATAGATATTGAATCATAAAATGCTTTATATTATTTCTCATGATTTGTTCATCAGTAGTTTTCGCAGTTGTAGATTCTTCTTCACTATCGATGGTGATTTCTTCAAATATCGATTTGATTTGTTTTACTTCATCGAATAGTTGGGTTAAAATGGGTTTTGTAAATGCATTGAGTTTATTGTATATCTGATATAGTTCACTAAATTTAGTAAGAACCCCAAGTTTATCATGATATTTTTCTAAAATTTGTTGTCTTTGAACCAAATCTTGAGTTTTTATTGATATTTGACTAATTTTAAAAGATTGTGAATTGGTAAGATTCGGGAGTTCATTTAATAAATCAAATGATTTAATAGAGTACAGAAACAAATGTTCTTGAAAATGTATTAATTTGACGATTAACTCTAAATTTGCCGGAAGATCTGAACTATTTTCCAGCAGCGTACTCATTGTACTTTGTGATTATGTTGTAGTATAGTGGAATGGGGGGGGGGGGGGTGACGTGGACGGAAATGAGAAAAAAAATTAAAAAAAAAACAAAAAAAAAAAAAAAAAAAAAAAAAAAACAGAAAAAAAAAAAAAAAAAAAAAAAAAAAAGGCCAGATCGGAAGGACTGTAAAGGAGCGCTGGGGGGGAGGGGGGGGGGGGGG
>JANIJN010000091.1:0-21563 GCA_030557975.1 Soucietia sequanensis | reverse complement strand
GCAGCAAGGTTTCGTGGACCATTAAACACGTCGTAACCACCCATTACATCAGCAATGAAAAGGGCGTTGAATTTTCCTCTTTCAAGAATTTTGGCAAGATTGGTCCAGTAATCAATTGTGTTGTAATCTCTTGATTTGTCTTTTGGATGCTTCCAAAGACCTGGGCATTGCAAGCCTGGGCATCCCATGTCAAAAGCATTAATGAGAATTTGCTTTTTAGCCTTATTCAACTTTCTTTGCTTTGTTCTAGGTTCTGTCATACTTTTTGAGTTTCTATATAGGCCAGCTTCTCATGTTTGATGTGTTGATGGATCATGTGGCCCCTTTATATAATGTGCTCGATGAACCTTTTTAAGGATTATGATTGAATTGCGAAAAATCGACCATACATTTTGACGTTTAAATGTGTGGCGTACAGCTATAAAGCCCGAGGAGTTTTCGTTTTACCCGAACCAAACTTATAAACCAAATTTTTACAGGGGCCCATGATCAAGCGGACATTCGCTACCTAATAACTCAACATGATGTGTGAACAAGCATCAATAAAAAACTCATAATATAGTAAAAAGCAATGTAAGTAATTTTTTCCTTAGTTCTTCCCTAAATATGATACTGAAATGTTTAATTATATTGTATGAGAACAATAATCAACTTTGAAAGAATGGCAAACCAATTCCCTCTAATATCCGAGTGTTTAATAGTTGTTTCCCATCTAATTGAGGAATTAAAACTTCATAATCAGTTGTACTTGCTTCAAGATCATTACCATTTTGTTCAACATTTGAACTTGTCACTATTGAATCATCAATTGATGGATATTTAACGTATTTAATATCTAATTCATGATCAGTAGTATTTTTTATTTCATTTCGTTCAAAATTGATGTTTTTTGTATGTTTTTTTTTTTCGTCTATAAATGTGTAGATGTACAATATAAGTGCCAAAAAAGAATATATATACAACAATTATGCTTTGCGGAAATGGCTATTCGACTTGACCCAAAATTTGTCTTTCTAATTGCCCTCGCTTTCTCATCAAATTTATGACAAAGTATAATTCAGCTACATACCCTTGAAAAATGGGGTTGAAAGGTTTTCACAACGAACCAATAAAAAAGTAGATGAAGGCACTTATGGAAGACCATATTTATTCATAGTGTACCTCGTAATGGCTCGGGATTAATAAGTCGTATACTCGGCTGCTTGTATACGCCAAACATACTTTGTAGACTAGAATCATAGCAATACAAGACGTCTTTTCACCCTTCCAATCTCGCAGCCAAAATTAATTTAACCTCTTTTTTATGAGAAATTAAGGAAAACTGTAAAAAATGATTAAAAATTCGATAAAATTCAAAATAGTGAGAATATATTCAAGGATTTTCTTTAACAATGCAATATGAAGATATGCCTATTTCTTATCAACATAAAAAACTATGTCTACAGATTTGGACATCAATAATGTACCTGTCCTTGACGAAGATGTGAAAATTGAACTAAGAAAACTAGGTGAACCAATCACTTACTTTGGTGAAGGACATGCTGAACGAAGAGAAAGATTAATCAATCACTTGCAAGAACGTCCTGCTTACTTTTCTGGCGATTCATCCAACGAAGACCTCATGGATGAAACAGATGAGAGTGAAGATGAAGAATTCTATACACCTGGTACAGATGATTTATACAATTGTCGGGTCAAGCTTTTGAGCTATTCTTTGGAAAAAGCCAACAAAAGAATTGCTTACCAAAGGCAATTATCAAATACCCAAGATTTCAATGAAACGCTCAAGCATAGACGTTATGTTAATAAAAAGGTTGGCGAGTTCGAATTATATGGTACACAAGTGATACCCGGAAATACGAGGACTATATCGTCAGTCAGGTTTAATAAAGATGCATCACTTATAGCGGCCGGATCATGGGATGGGAATTTTTATATAATCAACAGAAATGATCTTCTGCTAAAATGTAAGCTGGTTTCAGGATTTCATAGTGAAAAGATTAGTGGTTTGGATTGGAATTTTAAGTCAAACTCTGATACATTGGTCACTGGTGGTAACGAAGGAAATATAAATGTATGGAATATAAGCGAATCGAAGGACTCTAAATTAAAGCCTTGCTCATCAATAAAAGGAGCCCATCTGAATCGGATAACAAAAACTTTATTTCATCCATCAGGTGATTATATCATATCAACTTCCTTCGATCAAACTTGGAAACTTTGGGATGTTGCAAGACCAGAAAAAGAATTAGTCGAGCAGGAAGGTCATTCTAAGGAGGTATTTGCGGCGTCATTTCATCCTGATGGTAGCTTGTTATCAACAGGAGGCTTGGATGCAATTGGAAGAATATGGGATTTGAGATCAGGAAGATCAATAGCAACATTGGAGGGCCATATTAAAGGTATCTACAGCATGGACTGGTCTGATAATGGATATCATTTAGCAACAGCCAGCGGAGACTGCTCAGTCAAAATTTGGGATTTACGTAAGTTAAGTAAGTCTGATAAAAATCAAGAACTTTTCACGATACCTGCTCATAATAAACTTGTCAGTGACGTAAGATTCTTTCACAAGCGACAAGATTATAGCTCTTTAGACATCTTGTCAAAGAAAGATAAAAACGAGGACTCATGCAATATAGATTCCAATGGGTCATTTTTAATTACCTCCTCTTATGATAATACAGTGAACATATGGTCGGCAGACAATTGGATAAAAGTTCGTAGTCTACAAGGTCATAACGATAAAGTTATGAGCTGTGATATAAGTAGTAACGCCAGTCATATCGCAAGTAGTGGATGGGATAGGTCACTTAAGTTATGGAGTATATAAGTTGGGTTTGTAGTTTAGATTTTTGTATTACTGACTTCATAAAGGAAACTGTAAAAACCGCGCTTAACAAAACATGCAAAACGTTAATGCTAATGTTTTGAAGCGAAAGCCGAGAATGCAACTTTAAGTATTAAAGAGCATAGCATCTACAATTATGTATACTTCTACTTTATAGTATTATCACCAAACGAGACATCATGAATTTACTCAGTATTTTGGATGGCACTCCTGAACCACCCATTATAGATTTACATCTAGAAAATATAAATGAGAGTGGTGAATATGACTTACCGACACCAATGTATGAATTTCAAAAAGAATTAACAGATCAAATCGTATCGTTACATTATCCTGATATTTTGAAATATTGCGAGACTAATGATACTAAAGAGCTTATAATAAAGTCACTAGAAATTTGCATCAATAACTGCATGCTTGTCAGTACACATCCATACCTATTGATAAATCATTATATGCCAAAAAATTTGGCACTGAAAGATATGTCCAACAAGCTAGCAGACACTAGTGGTAAATTTCATGTATTGAGAGACCTAATCAATGTAATAATTAAAACAAATTCATCAAAAAATGTTAAGAATGTTGGAATAGTAATGAATAATACTCATCGGTTTTTCGACCTAGCAGAAGCTTTATTATTGGGATGTACTGGTAACAAATCTATAAAGAGATACATCGGAAACCACGTCCGGAAAGAATCTACAAAGGCCAACAAGAACAATAATGGCAATGACAAAAGCGCCGTCACAAATATTCATTTACTACCTCATGATGGAGAGATATTGAAACATCAGGATACACTTAGTCAAACAAAATTTGAGGTATTGATTGTATTTGATGGCTCAGTTGACAATCAAAGCGATTTTTTCAAAGGACTCAGAAACCAAAATAGAAGAGGTGAAGCGATAGTGATAAGATTGGTCCCCATGAGAACTATTGAGCATTGTAAATTGTACTATTCCAAACAAATAAATGAAAAAAATTATTTGTACAAATTGATATCATCTATTGTTTGTTTGAGAGACCAAATTGGTAATTTACCTCCAGATATTTTTCCCATATATAATCAAGGTTTAACATATTTGTCGACCAATTTCTTCGAAAGTGTATTCAAAAGCGGCACAAGAGGTCTAATGTTCCCAGCATGGCCACTTCCAGAACTACCGTCAATCCCAAAATTTAGCGAGACAGATGTCGAAAGGTCTTTACTCACCGAAGTTCATTTTCATTATACTCCTTATGACTCAGCTGACAATGTAATTGATTATGTACCCGTGTCCAAAAAGATCAATAAAGTTTCCTACTACGAATCTAAAAGACTAGAACTGGATTATATCACTAACCCATTGAGAAATGATTTCAACAGACTACTGGGGATTTTATCTAATGATGTTAATTTCAAGTCGCCGAATAATGATATAAACAAGTTTATACTTACCCATAGACTAATAATGCAACTCAATAATGCTTATTTGAATTGGGATTTGGTTCAAGAAGAATATATCGGTCATTTGGATTATAACGAAACAGAGAAACAAGAAAAATCAGGAAGACGTACCAAGGAGTATAACGTAATCCTATCAAAGTTTGGAAACGATATTGATCACGCTGAGCAAAGAATACAACTTGCAGAAAAACAAGCCACTAAAAAGACACAAGAAATAGACGATATCAAAGAAGCAAATGCTGCGATAGAAAAAAAAATTAGTAACTTCGTGCATGATAATAATTTGCTGGCCAAAAAAGACAGCGTACAGTGTATTGAAAACCAAAATGAAATATGGAAGCTAAGAAGCCAAATCAAAGATTATTTGATAAGAATAAAAGCTAAAAATGACGAGAAAACTTATATGAGTAAGGAATACTCAAATGCTCTCACGTCAAAAGATGAATCATTGCACCAAATTGAAGAGTTGAACGAATCCAATAATCATTTGAAAAGGAAGATACACACTGTCCTCGAAGTAGAGGACGAGAAAAATCAAGAGTTCAAGAAACAAAAAAGCGATTTATTGAAAAAAATTGAATCAACGAAACTAGCAAATGAAGCTTTGAAAAAAAGACTCGGAAAATCATTGAAATTTTTGAAAGACACTTCTCATCTAAAAAAACGAAAGGGAAGAGGCATTACCCCAAGCCAGAAATAGTCTGTGATTATATAGAGGTATACATACTTTTTTATGAGTTAATAATACAAGGTATTTTAATAAAGTATCACAACAGGTATATTGGCATTTCAGATCTCACCGCGTCAAGAATCAAGCAATTGTTGATAGGACTATCTTTTTTACTTAAAAATTGTATAACGTCCTGAGCCAATGCACCACCCAAAATTGCAGCAACTGGTGCAAATTCTGTGAAAGCTTGATTACAAAACAATGTTAAGTACTCATCATTGATAACGGTTTCAGAAATATTGAAAGATGTACATATTTCAAGCAGCTTAGCGCGAAGCTCCTTCACGTCGATTATTTGTTCAGCATCAGAGGGTCTATTTAATTCGAAGAGTGAAAATATCAATGGGAACGCAGGTGATAATCTTTTCAATTGACGTTTATTAAGTTGATTGGGGAATTCTTTAGAATTGAATATATCTTTCATTGGAACGAAATCGTCAACGATTGTTAATGTCTCTTTACTTTCTTGTAACTTAGTTTTGACATGGCTGATAGTCTTAACTCTATTAATCTTAGTATTGGCTTGTCTCACTTGACTTCCAATATCTTTTTCTGTTATGGCTGTATGTTGAATTAAATCAGTTAAAATGTAGCCAAACATTCCATGCAAACCAGTTACATATAGCGGAATATTTAAGCTTCTAGTGATATTGTTTAGTGAATAAATATCGTCTTTCTTCAATTCGGTGGCGATGATCAAATCAAACTTTTTGAAATAATCATGATCATTTTCCAAATAAGTGTTAAGCGAATTTGTATCTATTGACAAATTTACTCTAATATTTAAATCCTTGATTTTATCTATCACCAATGGTAATTTAGTCTCACCAATGACACTAGCATCATTAGGTAAGAAAAACTGTGCTGCATAATCTTCTTCTTTGATTTTGGATTCGTCTAACAAATCAATAGTATTAATACCTCCTAAAACTAAATTCTTCACAATTTCAGTTCCAACTGCTCCTAAGTTTATAAGTAAGACTTTTGCTGATCTCAATCTCAATTGAGTCGCCATCCCCCATAATCTTATTTGTCTGTCATATAATGCAATTTCATCTTATTCATTGAAAGGTTAGTAAATGTCGACTTTAAGATTGATTATCTATTATTAGCAGATACACACCAGCTGTGAGTTCTTCTTCGCTCATATTTACTAAGTAAAATTTGCTTTTCGTTTGAATGTGGCTTTTGTATCAACGTGAAGTTTTGTAACAACTTAAAAGGACCGCTAACTTGGTAGGAGACCATCGAATAATTTGTCTCGACCCGAATATTTCGTCTGTCTTTTTTTTGTTTTTTTTGTTTTGGCGGACAGTCCTGCCAAAAGTTTGGCTTACCGCACAAATAAATCTACAAAAAATTAAAATTCGAACATATATACATAAGAAGAAGTCAACCGCGTGACAACTTGATGACGTTGAAGGTGCGAGTACCTTGAAGGGTATCGTATGATTTTATTGAAAAAGAGAAGTGAACTATTTCTGATGAAGATTAGGGGTGAGAAATTATTATTTACTATGTTTCACCAAGGAAGGCTTGTTTCGCCTAATTGGAACCTGTGACAACTAACTTTTGTAAGTGTGACATGAATACCTGTAAAGATACGTCATCGGTCAAAACGACAGCGTCATTTAATCCAGCCGTACTGGCATCACTATAACTTGTACTAGGATTCAATTTTGAGTATAAAAATCTTGCTTGAGAACCACCTTCTTCGGTATCAATGAATCTTGGTAATGGATATCTGTCGACTAACAATTCAGAAGCTTCTTGTTTTGGTTCCTCCAATAATTGTTTTAAGTTTTCATATTCAGGTAAGTCTTGATATCCAGCTTTACGCCACTCCGCAATTGTTTTACCATGATAAATTAAGATGTGGAAGAAAGTATCTAATAAAAGGATACGATCAGGTTTTATCGAAACAGAATCTAAAAGTACTGCTATAGGCTCTTTATCTAATTCGAAAGCGGTCAAGGTAGGTTGAATCATAATCAAGGAATTATTGGAATCTTCAGATAATAAAACATGTCTGTAAAAAGCGGTTTCATCAGGTGAATTATTAAAAACTTGTAAAAATTGAGATCTTCTCAAGTAGTAGATAAATTGAGGATATAATGAAAATTGAGGACCTAATCTGAATGATTCTTGTAAATCTTTTCTATAATCAGCAAATTTTTGACATAATTTGATTAACATACGATCAATCCATCTTATAACATCTGCACCATCATCTTGTTCAGATTTGAATAACGTTACTCTTGCCATTAAAACAGCAGCGGCTTCTTGATCAAAAGATTGAGTTAATATTTGTTCATCACTTGTTAAAATATTTGATATGGTTGTGACTCTTAATCTATAAGAACCAGAAGAGTGTTGATAATGTGTGATGAATTGAATATAAGATTGAGCATTTGCTGGTAATGCTTGAGTATTTGCAACATCAAAGAATATGGCATATGTATGTTGTGGAGACATTGCACACATTCTATATTGACTTGTTCCACCAAGACCAACTTCGTTTTCAGAAACGTTAGCAGACTTGATACCTAGGGAAGAAGCGTGACCAATAAGTCCGCTAACTTTCAATTCTCTTGAGGTTTTGATATCCATAGTACCGTTGAAACCCATCAACAAATAGCCTTCACTATCTTTACTGAAAAGTCTTATAAATGATTGTTTGAAAATAGAAGTAGTAAAAGCATCTGATAATAATAGAGTACCACCAGTTTGATTTGTTAAATTTTTCATTTCAAGCATACCGATTTGATCCAAACAACCACCAAATACATCAATGGTATGTGAATTTTTAACCGCTCTTGAAGCAAGAGAGTCATAAAATTTGCTTGCTTTTTTAAAATGTTTTGCATTGTCTTTATCAATATCAGAGTGTGATCTGATTGGTTCTTTCAATTTATTACCGACAATTAAACCAGGGTTTAAAGTACATAAACCGGCAGAAAATAACATGACTCTAGCACCTAAACCTGGAAATGTTTGACCTAGTAAGTTAACAGCAACATTAAGAGCAGAACCAGTTGATCTTAAAGGTCTATCACCATGGGCAACCGGCCAAGGATCTTTTGATAAATTCTCTAAAATGGATGTTAACAGAAATTCAATTTCTTCAACTGGTAAGAAGAAACGAAGCAAAGTATTTCCTAAAGTCGGAGCACCATTATTAGATATGATAGGATTATTCAACATTTGACTTATTTGTTTATCAGTATATTCTTTATCACCTCTAAAAATATATGATCTTTTTATGGCTTCTGAGCCTAAGTCATAAACTTGAACCATTGTACCAAAAGTGATCAAACCAACTAAAGCATTTGGAGGTAATAAAGATAACGATACTATTAAAGTCTCTTTCAAGGCTTTCAAATTATCATCATCTTGACACAAATCAATGACGAAAAAGAAAACAGGAGGTTGTTGAACCGGTCTTGCAGTAATATATTCAATGGTCGAGGAAGTTGGTTGTAATTCCAAAGGCATAGTTTCAGCAGTGATACCTTGATAATGAGGTGGTAAAGGGTTACGGTTTGAACAAATTGGACAAAACCAGAATCCAGACATATCAATTCTACAATAAGGATTTAAAATACTTTTACAGTTTTGATTCAAACAACAACATGGATCATAAGCGGCAATTGGTAAATCATCTCTGTATTTTAAAGGAGTATAAAGTGCTCCAGTTGGAACCACAACTTTATTTGCTTCAGCTTTTGTCGAAGGAAATGTATTCCAAGCGAGACGAATACCATTGATATCTTCAGCTTCTTCAAAATCCATCCTCAATTGTTATTTTGATTCTTTTATGAAGGGAAAGGTAAAAACTTCGAGATACTTTTATTTAATGAAAATTAAGTGAGACTTTAAAACAACTCACGAATTATGTGAGGGTACAGTATAAAATATATTGGATGGGATCGAGTAAAAAAAAAAGGACTAAGCTCGTATTTGGCAAATTCTAAAACGAAGCAACTTCCAATTGAAGAGTATGAAATAAATCAGAACTTTTTAAGTAGTAAAGATCAAGATAACGATTATTGAAAATTAATTTATGTTTTGATTTGATTGAAAATATCGTCGCTCAATTTTGAGAGCTCTGCTTTTTAAGGACAAGTCACTTTAAGTTTCTTGACGGTAGGGCGTTCGATAACCAAAAAATAAAGATATAAGCGAGTCACGTGCACCACACACTATAATCATGAATCGAAACTTTTTGATGAAATGGCTATATGACCAATGTCAAATAACTAACTATTGATGTTAGGAATTCATCAATGTTATCCATAATTTGTCTTGATGTAATATGTGTACAATGTGTACAATGCGTACAACGTGCACAATATGGACCCTCATGATAATTTATATCAAACAAATCAATGGGCTGCGCTTACAGAATCTGGAAAACGGATATGTACTGATGATGAACTGCAACTAGAATAAATGAAAATGACGCCAAGGGCAGGATCAAACCAATACACAATTCAAATGAGATGTGAGGCCATAAATCTCAAATTATTTTCAAACGCTTCATTAGGTTGCAAATCATTATGTTATTCTCTTGATTTAATTATCTTATCTAATATTTATTGAGGGAAACTAACCACGACTCACATTGTTAAAGCATCTTTAGAATAAAACGTTGAATGTGCTTTGTCTTATTTATTCGAAACAAATATTCAAAGCTAATTCAAAACCAATTGAGAAATATCAATTGCACGTTTTAGACGTAGCTTTACAGCGACATAAAGAAAAACTTCAAAGGATTTTCAATATTCAGAGCTCGATTCAAGTATTTGTAATCCACTACATAAAAATTACAATAGATATGCATTGTCTGCAATAAGCTTAAAAGTTAATGTGACAATATTATGGTGTACGATAACAGGGTTCAGCATTGACTAAGATGAGAATAAGCTCATCTCAATATCGTACCATACCCTCAGAAATGATTATGACCAGATGCAACTGAACCCGCATTTAACCGTTGAATATCCAGCTGTTCATCTGCTTTGAAAACCTTATATGCATACAGAATGTAGAGAATATCCGTACCTTTCATCAGAAAATTCAACCTTACAATAAGTGACTGAAATTTTACCACAAATGTCACCACTATTTGAACTCTTAATTATTGAAATGTATGTGAATACGCCTCGCTTTTCTTTTGTTTTTGAAACGAACATTCACACACCTTGTCCCGTTATTAATGAACCAAAACACAAACTGATAGCTACTATTGTAAGATTGGTGATTTGTTTATGTTTACAAAAGCAGGTCTTGGTATTTGACAGCTAATTAATAAACAACAGCCCGTCAATGGCTGAATAGTACCTTCAGACGTGTACACCCGTGCCCCAAACAGACGTATACCGCTCGTCGGCAGCGAAAAATAACCAGCCAATGAAAACCGGTACAATTCGGAAACTCGGAGTTTTCAAAATCTGGAGAACTGGGATGTACCGAGGGTGATCTTTATCCGACCATGTTATTGTATTGGATCCACATGAGTGTCTCTCAAACACTTTACAGATGAGTTAATAAAGCGTCTACAGTAAAATTGTAAAAAAACCCATTCAATCGATTATGATCTAGGTCACCATGTATACATTCATCTTGACTGAACATCATAAACTACAGAATTGTATCCTAGATTTAGCAGAAATTAGGTGAAGACTTAGTTCTTTCCCGGAATACACTATCAGGATTACCAATTTTTTTCATCTTTTTTCTCATTGGCTGTATATATGCAACTAACCCACCCGCATCGACAAAAATTCCCTGACAACAAATCTCCTTGATCAAATATATAAAACTAAAATTAATTCCTCCTTATTTTCAAATAATGTGGTTTATTTTAAATTTTCTGTTTTTTTTTTCTCTCTTCTCTTCATCTAGGATACCTTTTCTTTATTCTTTAACTTTCAAGTTTAATTCTTTAGGATGTTATCTGCTTCAAGAGCTTTTTCTGCTGCAAAAGCTCCACGTTCAATCCGTGGTTTAGCTACTGCTGCCATTACTAGAGATTCAAAAGTCAATCAAAATTTATTAGAAGACTTCTCTTTCATCAATTACAAAAAAAATTTGGAAAATGTTGATATTGTTAAATCAAGATTAAACAGACCTTTAACTTATGCCGAAAAATTATTATACGGTCATTTAGATGATCCTCATGGTCAAGATATTGAAAGAGGTGTTTCTTATCTTAAATTAAGACCTGATCGTGTTGCTTGTCAAGATGCTACTGCTCAAATGGCCATTTTACAATTCATGTCTGCTGGTTTACCTCAAGTTGCTACTCCTTCCACTGTTCATTGTGATCATTTAATTCAAGCTCAAATTGGTGGTGTTAAAGATTTAGCTAGAGCTATTGATTTAAATAAAGAAGTCTTTGATTTCTTATCCACTGCTTGTGCTAAATATAATTTAGGTTTCTGGAAACCAGGTTCAGGTATTATTCATCAAATCGTCTTGGAAAATTACGCTTTCCCAGGTGCTTTATTAATCGGTACCGATTCCCATACTCCAAATGCCGGTGGTTTAGGTCAATTAGCTATTGGTGTTGGTGGTGCTGATGCCGTCGATGTCATGGCTGATTTAGCTTGGGAATTAAAAGCCCCAAAAATCATTGGTGTTAAATTAACCGGTAGAATGTCTGGTTGGACTTCTCCAAAAGATATCATCTTAAAATTAGCCGGTATTACTACCGTTAAAGGTGGTACCGGTGCCATTGTCGAATATTTCGGTTCAGGTGTCGAAACTTTCTCTTGTACTGGTATGGGTACTATCTGTAATATGGGTGCTGAAATTGGTGCTACTACTTCTGTTTTCCCATTCAACAACTCTATGGTTGATTACTTAAAAGCTACCAGAAGATCTGAAATTGCTGAATTTGCTCAACAATACAAAAAAGATTTCTTATCTGCTGATGAAGGTTGTGAATATGATCAAGTTATTGAAATTGATTTAAATACTTTAGAACCTCACGTCAATGGTCCATTCACTCCAGATTTAGCTACTCCAATCTCTAAAATGAAAGAAACTGCTATTGCTAACAATTGGCCATTAGAAGTCAAAGTTGGTTTAATCGGTTCATGTACCAACTCTTCTTATGAAGATATGACCAGAGCTGCTTCAATTATTAAGGATGCCGCCAGTCATGGTTTAAAAGCCAAAACCATCTATACCGTTTCTCCAGGTTCTGAACAAGTCAGAGCCACTATTGAAAGAGATGGTCAATTGAAAACTTTCGAAGATTTCGGTGGTGTTGTCATGGCCAATGCTTGTGGTCCATGTATTGGTCAATGGGATAGACAAGATATCAAAAAAGGTGATAAAAACACTATTGTCTCATCTTTCAACAGAAATTTCACTTCCAGAAATGATGGTAACCCAGCCACTCACGCTTTCGTTGCCTCACCTGAAATGACCACTGCTTATGCTCTTTCTGGTGATTTAGGTTTCAACCCAATCACTGATACCTTAAAAGATTCTGAAGGTAATGAATTCAAATTACAAGAACCAGTTGGTATTGGTTTACCACCAAAAGGTTATGATGCTGGTGTCAACACTTATCAAGCTCCTCCATCTGATAGATCTCAAGTTGATGTTGTTATTTCCCCAACTTCTGATAGATTACAAAAATTAAAACCTTTCAAACCTTGGAATGGTAAAGATGCTGAAAGATTACCAATTTTGATCAAAGCCTTAGGTAAAACTACTACTGATCATATTTCTATGGCCGGTCCATGGTTGAAATACCGTGGTCATTTAGAAAACATTTCTAACAATTATATGATTGGTGCTATCAACATTGAAAATGGTGAAGCTAACAACCTTAAAAATCACTTCACCGGTGAATATAAAGGTGTTCCAGATACTGCTGCTGATTACAGAGATGCTGGTAAAAGTTGGGTTGTTATCGGTGATGAAAATTTCGGTGAAGGTTCTTCAAGAGAACATGCTGCTTTAGAACCAAGATTCTTAGGTGGTTTCGCTATCATTACTAAATCTTTCGCTCGTATTCATGAAACTAACTTGAAAAAACAAGGTTTATTACCATTGAATTTCGTTGATGTTGCTGATTATGATAAAATCAACTACAATGATGAAGTTGATATCCTTGGTTTAACCGAATTAGCTCCAGGTAAGAATGTTACCTTAAGAGTTCATCCAAAAGAAGGTGAAGTTTGGGAAACTGAATTATCACACACTTATAATGCTGAACAAATTGATTGGTTCAGATATGGTTCTGCTTTGAACAAGATGGCTGCTGTTGCTGCCGAAAAGAAGAAGAACGCTTAATTTTAATAGCTCATCTTTGATTATATTCATGTAATTTTCTTCGTTTCATTTAATTTTATTATATATATATATTCATAATTTATTTATTTATTTATCATTTCTCTGTAATCAAATTACCCTGTTTTTAGTTTGTTAGGTAACAAAAAAAAATCGTATAATATGCCACTATATAATACTATGGAGATCGTAGGGTTAAAAAAAAATATATCTGAGCTCTTGAAGATCAAGAAAATGCTTCACACTTCAAAAAAAAAAAAAAAATAAAGCCCGACGCGGGGGTCGAACCCGCAGCCTTTTGATTACCCTTTAAATAAGATTTAAAAGTCAAACGCTCTAGCCATTGAGCTAGCCAGGCCAATTTTACATTTGAAATAAAAAACAGAACTGTCAGATATAAGATGAGCACGAGGTCATAATCGCGGTCATTGTGGAAAAAGTAAAAAAAAAAATAAAGGAAAAAAATAATTGGCTATTATGGAATTGCTTTATGGAAATTCACAGAGGATTCCAAATGTTATTTCTGTTGCAAAGAAATCAATGATCTCCCAGATATTTCTTACAATGATCGGGAGGAACTTAAATCTAAGCTCCTCGAACATACATTCCTCAAGTGTCTGTCTTCACAACACCTTTGGGACATATTTTATCAAAAGGATAATCACATCCTGCCAGTTCGTTCATGGCAAAATATAATTGCCTATTACGATTCTACCACTTTCAATTCTTTAAACAGATACCTTTTTTTACTTTATAGAATGAACTCGTCTCGACGAGCGCAACTACAGGAGTCTTTCTTGACTCCTGCGTTGACTCGTGGGTAAGCTCTTTCTATTGTATCTTATCTCTTATCTACTTATAAAATGTAGGCTACTACTAGCCTAATCTAACCTTTTTCCAAATCTGCACGATTATTTTCGAAGCATATTTTTGCATTTAATTCTACATTTAATTCTACGTAGGGGTTTTTTGCAACCACTTATCCCCGCTGATTCGACGTTATATAGTTAATTTATAGTTAAAGCACAAATCAAATCTTATAAACGAAATTTTACTTACCTATACAACTTACTTGGTGTAAAAGAAAAGTACATCTACCTAGTATACGAGATTTAAAACCTGCTCAGAATAATTTACTAGTATTTTTTTCATCAAATGTATATTATTTTCTCCTTTACTAAAATAAAGCTCAAAAGATGAATACTACCTAGCTTTCTTTTTCAATTGAGTTTGTTATTCTTTGAAATATGATACGCTTTTTAAATGCGGGACTGAATTGTCTTGTTTTCTTAAATTAGCTTTCAACTAAGGAAAGAAAGCGTAATGATATCTGGTACTTCACATGATCCGAAACAAAGCCACATTCAACTCGAACACAATTGCCTAGTCGACAAATATACGAGTACAATCATCTGATTATCAAAAAGCTTGACGACAGTTCTTATTTTTCTCCAGAATGTGATTGGTTACTCTGCCTCTCTACACACTTTAATATAACTACTCATGATACTTTCTTTGTGTGACATCTGCTTATTTCTCTCTTCAATATCACAAAACACACATTCCTTAGACTGGATTGGAGTATTAAAGTATCTAAGGTGTGTTTTCATTGGTACGATGTGCGACAATATAAAACTTCTTTCATTAGTGGAATCTTAAAATGCTCTAATATCTCCTCCAATTCACTAAATATGATTAATTTTATAGCTCAGTACGCACTGACGATAGTGAGAGAAAAGGAATGTTCAAGTTGTATCATTTATGATAAAAATGAGTCATATTTTCGAGAACGTATTCTTCATGAAGTAAAATAAACAATCACCATATAGTCAAATATTGAATCATCTTTAGTCCATCTAATAATGATAGTTGAGGCCATGAAAGAAGGTACATCCATCCGTTATTAGAAATGTATATCATTAAGAGACCTAAGTTTTGCTATTCAAGGAGTCCAATTTATGCTGATTAGGCTCAGGTATTGTCTCTACTGCACTTTCAAATTGAGATATAAGAAAGAAACTAATGCATTTTCTTTTAGATCTAAGTATTCTATTCAAACTTACTTGAACATAGAAACATCTCTTGTTTTTATGATATTTAGGCTGAATAAGTGGCGTTGTGAGATTGTCCTTTTTAGTTACTTATTCACTCTATATATATTTCTCACCTCTCATTTTTTTAATGAATAGATATTTGATACATATATGGTGTTAGGCATATTTGAACCTTGATGATGAACTTGCATATTCGGAATATGTTGAAATTGAGGTGAAAGAAATACGCATACACTCGTTTAGGCTTTATGTCAAGCGTTCAATTTATGAAAGGCGACAAAAAGAACCCAACTAATGTTCATTTACAAAATTGTCGTTGAAAAAATATATTGTATATAATGATAAGACGCTTGGAATATTGCAATAATACGTTTATTACTAGAAGAAAGACAATAATCTCAAGAATAATAACTCAATTGAAAAAAGTAAAAGACTAGTAGTGAATATCAAGAATAAAATGTCAAATCCAGTTCAATCTTCTTAATTCTATTAAAAAAAAGCATGAATAAATAAATGGATTAATTTAAATGATTTTTCAAAAATCAATTTAAAGTATTATTGTTTGAAACCAATTTCATACACCTGAGATTATGATTTATGTATGTATTCCATCATTTCATATAATACATTTTCTAATGATACATAGAAAGCACAGTAATCATTAATATCAACAAAATTATTTCTCAAATCGTAATATATTTTTTCATTCAATTGTGATAATTCTGATTTATGACTTGCTAAATTCAATTCATTATTATTGTCATCAAAATCTTTATTATCTTTTTGAAGTAATTGATTAGAAAATATTGATTGGTTCAATGGATTAATTAATTCAACTGAATTAACTTCACCTTCAGTATCAAATTGTGATTGATTTTGTAAAACATTGTTATTATTATCATTATCGTTATTGCTATTATTATTATTATTATTATTATTATTATTATTATTATTATTACTATTATTATCTTGACTCGATTTTTCATTCGTTGTTGATTTAATTTCAATCATTGACGAATCATCTTGTTTGATTGTTCCTAGATTAACTCCGTTTACCAATAATATAGGTTGTGGAACATCCATTACGTTAAATAATTCACTCATATTCATATACCCAGTAACTTGATAATCAAAAAATTCTATTCTTCCACCGCCACCATTGGAGAAGTTATTCAAACTATTAGTATTATGAACGTTATACTGATTTATTAATTTAACGATATTATACTTTTTCAAAATATATTTCCAGGTTAAATTAGTTAATGACAACATTCTTTTATATTTTTCATTTTTAAACCATTTACGATTTAAAATGAATAATGATTTTTTGATTAATTTAACATAAATTACTAATTCATTTATAGTCATGAATTCATATTTAAATTTAACACAAATTATAATAAACAATAAGATTATGGAATCTAGGGGAATTGTTCTTTTAACATACCAATTAAATTTACCAAATTTAATAAAATCATTGTATTTTAAAAAATCATTTAAATTATGTAAAATAGATGGAATCAAATTATTATGTAAATTCTCATATGTAAAATTTTCATATTGATTGAAGCGAAGTTGGGAAATAGATGAATTATCAAAATTGGTTATAATATTTGCTTCTTCTCTATGACCAAAAGTATCTTCAAATTGACTTAATGACAATGAACCATTTTTTTTAGATGACATAAGATAATTCTTTTCATCTGATTCAACAAGGCTATGTGATGATTGAGTGGTACAATATTCATCACCAGCACCATTGGAACCAGAACCAGAACCAGAACCAGAACCAGAACCAGGACCAGTACCATTAGCAGGACCACCACCATTACTACCATTATCAATAGATAAATTGTTTAAAACACCACCTTCAATCTTTGAGAATACATTTTTATCCTTAGAAGTATCTCTTAATAAAATTTTTTTATGTAATAACATTAAAGCACGATCAACGAAACTCCAAGAATGATTTTTAATAAAATTAATTAAATTCATTTCTTGTACGGTTATCGGAGGATTGATTTTATAAAATTTTGACATTTTAACAATTGATTTATGAATGAAATGAAATAATTCAATAATCATTTGTTTTAATTCATTAATTTCTTCATTTGTAATATTATTAGATAATCCATTATGTAATTGATAAACCAATTCACTTAAAATACGATCATATTTAAATTTAACATTCATTGATAACATTGTAACATCTAATTTTTTATCAATAATAATACCATTTTCATTAAAAATTGGATCTTCATCATCAGGCATTAAAACATTAAAATCATCAAATTTACAAACTGGTGGTAAACAAAAATTATGACTTGTTAAAGCATCAAGACCAAATACTACCCACCATAATAATCTTCTAAATTTTATAACTTCCCAATCTTTTATACGTAATGAAATTATTGGATCCTTATGCATTTGTAAAAATTTAGCATATCTTATAATTTGTGACATTTCCATACTTGATGGATTTGGACTGGTTGATTGAATAATTACGTTACCTAATAAAAGTGGAATTGTTTTAAGACCATGAGGATAATTATAATATTGACAAATTTTATTAAATCCTTTTAAAAATTTATTAATATCTTGATTAAGTAATAAATTATCATATTCTTCAAATTCAGAAATAGTTGATGCATAAAGCATGGGGAAATATAATGTATAAAATTGTAAATAATCAAAATTTCCATTTGAATCATTTGATGAACCTGAACCTGAACCTGAACCTGATGAAGATAAATCATTTGGATTAAAATGATTCCAATATTTATCATGAATTTTAATAAAATCATTTAAATTAACCATTATTGGTAATAATATATGAACTGAATTTATATAACGATTTAATAATTCATAAGAACGTTCACGAGAATTAGGTAAATGATTTAATAAATCACTTAATAAATTTTCGTTATCGTAATAGGTATTAGTTCCATATAAATAATTCATCGTGGTAGCAGGATTTGAAGAATATGCATTAAGTGAATTATGAAGTCCAGGATTATTTGGTTGTTGTGATTGTGAATTTTCGGTATTTGTTGAATTGTTTGAATTATTAGATATTGATAATGGATTATTATTACTTAATGGAGGTGATACAATTCCACTATCATTAATATGAGTACTTAAGGTACTTTGATTAATAATATTATTATTTTTATTATTATTAGGATTATTGGAATTATGGAAATTGTTATTATTATTATTGGTATTATTATTATTATTATTATGATTATTTGAATTTACAGGAAATGTATCAAGAAAATTTGTTATTTGAGGTTGCTGATAACTTGATCTTGTGAAAAAAGCATTTATATTTGTTGAACTATTATTTAAACTTGAATTTTTATTTGTGATTGAATTTTGATTTAAACTAGGTGAATTAATTGAAGGAGCTAAATTTAATAAATTTTCATTACCGGTGTTAAACGTGAATGAACTTAAATTAAAAGAGTATTGATCTTCATTGGATGTTATGTTGGATTCGTTATTTGAATTGTGTTGAATGTTATTTGTGTTATTTATGTTATTAGTATTATTTGACATATTATTTGTAATACCATTGGTATTAGTATTGGTATTGGTGTTGGTATTATTTTTATTTTTGAAATTCGGACCATTCTTATTGGCGGTGGTAGAGTTAGTATAATTAGTATTAAAGAAATTATTAGTAATATTATTACTTAAATTATTGATGACTGGAGTTTGTAATAAACTATTGGTATTATAATTGATTGGAGTAGTGTTTCCATTGGAATTCAGACCACTGATTTTGTCATTTATGAAATCAATTTGACTATTATTATTAGATAGTAAAGTACTTGAATTATGTTTTGAGTCTTGAGAGGGTGTTAGTCCCATGAAAGTTATGTCCGAAGCAGTCGATAATTTGTCTATTTTATTACCGTGTTGATTTTCATCATATAATCTGTCCTTGTCGTTATTATCATCACCGTTATTATTATTATTATTATTACCATTATTATTGTTATTAATATTCATGTTATTCTTGTTATTGTCATTAGCGATCAATACCTCTTGACTTCGAATATGTGAATTTCGTATAAGTTCAGGTAATGAAGAATCATCGGCGATAGAGGTAGTATCGGTGATGGTATTTTGTTTTAACTTTGGAGATAATGAAGAGTAATTTGTATCAGAAATCGATGAAGTAATGGAAGATCTTTTTTGATCATGTGAATTATCTGATTCAATTACAGGATTAGGAGAAGAACTTACTTTAGATTCAGATAATCTTGAAGATTTTTTACCACCTCTACTAACCCTTTCATTTATAAAATATTGACATTCGATTCCTAATTTATCACAATTATTACAGATGGGATGTGATCTTGAACATTTGATTTTCTTGGAATGGCAATAAACACAACTTAAGATTTTACGTTGTCTAGTTTTTTGAACCTTCATAACTTTCCCATTTGCTAAAATTTTCATATTTTCCTGGGCCTGAGCCTGAGCCTGAGCCCGAGCTTGTTCTAGATCTTGGGTGGATTGTTCTTTTAATGGAGAATTAGAAGGAATGTTTGACTTGAATTCATATTTAAGTGATGAAAGTTTTGAGGAGTCGACATTTGAAGAAGGAGAATAAGTGGTGTATTGATTATTGGAGTCAGCTTTCATGTTATTGATGTTATTGACATGGTTGATGCTGTTGTTGGCGTTGTTATAGTTGTTGTTATGGTCGCTGCTGTTATTGTTGTTGTTGTTAGATAGAGAATGAGGATGAGAAGAAGGTGGAGTTAAAGACATCACACCCAGATCAACTATATGATCAACTTCCATTTTTAGTTATATCGGAGATACTTTGTGAGGACAATAAGCTTCTTAAGACCTGAATTCAGAAGTATATTCCTAAAGTTATAGAACAAATAGTCAAGTTTAAATAAGAAAAAAGAGAATATTTGAGTAAATTCTATTGAAAATTGATGGATTGGATTAAGTTTATGATAACGCAAGGCGAAAACGAAACAGACAAAAGAGAAAAAAGAAAAAAAAAAACCCAGTTGATGTGAAGTGATATGAGATGAAATTACCTGAGATGAATCAATCTGTATGGTAAGAGTAATCAGAACACGAAAGAAGCAGCAGTTGAACCAGATAAATGACAGAAGGTATATGATTCCCTGAAGTTTACTAGGTCGAAATGGAAATAACAACCTGAAGTCCCATAAAATTAAAAGCTTAAAAAGACAAATTGAAATTAAAATAAAATAAAAAAAATAAAAAAATAAAATTCAAACGTGGAGAGGGGGCACCCAGGGAGATAGGAGGGGAAGTCGGAATTACTGAGTATCGGCAGTAATAAGTCCAGCAGTGATGAGCACGGAGAGGAACACCGACAGTTGTGCGTGATACACGAGGGGAACAGATCAGCTGAAGTGTACACCCTTGTCACCAGCAGCTATATACGTAGAAATAGAGGAATAGAGGAATAGAGGAATAGAGGAGCAAGAACAGATGGAGCAGGAGGAGTTGGACTAGTGGAGATTGCAGAGTGTGACAGTGTTAAGCTAGAGGAATTTAATCTACCAAAAATACAAAGCGCGGGCTTTAAGTATCTCTCATTACGTAATCTGTCTGTTTGTCTGCTGCCGTTGGTTTATTCTTTTTCTTTTGGACACGGGCACACGACCTTCTTCGGCCAATTTTTGGGTTGGAATCGAAGTCTGGGGTTTCTAATATACTTAATTCCGGAACTGTTGGTTAAAGATCTACACTATCGGTGAAGTAGTCAGCAAAAAGGTAGACTGTCTAGATGACGCTTATATCAACACAGCTATATGCTTAACAATGCCATCATTCGTCGTGGAGAATGTTAGTGAGAAGTTTTCAGTCTAAAGGTTCCCTTTCAGTAATTTGAAATTAAAAAAAATACTCCGCGACGGGGAATTGAACCCCGGTCTACCATGCGACAAACGGTAATTCTAGCCACTAAACTATCACGGATTTAGATGTCGAATTGAATCCGCCGGTCAATGATTCTAGCACAAAACTTGCCAAAATTTTCATAAAAATAAAATTTCAACGTCTCAGCTCCAAAATGTTGAAAACTGAATTTTCCGAAGATCCCGAATACTCAAAACAAATCAACCAACTTCTTCCAGTTCTGAATCAGCAATGGAACTCTTTTTGGCATCG
>JANIJN010000090.1:0-22384 GCA_030557975.1 Soucietia sequanensis | reverse complement strand
CCCCCCCCCCCCCCCCCCCCCCCCCCCCCCCCCCCCCCCCCCCCCCCCCCCCCCCCCCCCCCCCCCCCCCCCCCCCCCCCCCCCCCCCTCCCCTCCCCCCCCCCCCCCCCGCCCCCCCACTCGCGCCACTTTTGAGGCTTAATTTACAGACTTTATGAAGAAACCTGTTAACTGTTGAAAGCTTGGCTTTCATATTCTTAAAGGTTGGATCCTTTTCCACCAAATCTTTTAAGAAATCTTTATGTTATTGAGGTATGGCTTGCGTCCACGTTTCTTAAAGACAGTAGCGTCATCAAGACCTTTGGAACACCGATCAATATATTTACATTGGCACCGTTTCCAATCATATGCAGTATGGTAGTTCACGTTATATAATGGAGCAAGACATACCCAGTTTAAATACAGCTTCTAAATAAAGACGTTTTACCGATTCTTCATGAGTTCTATATTTAATTCTTTCCTTCTTGTCTACATCCATGGGGATAATTTGTTGCACTGGCTCAATGGTTTCTTCCATTGAGTTTTTTTCATTGTCTTGTTTTTCCTCATCATTGAATGTCACTATACATATATAAATTATCTAATCTATCCAACTCGATCGTCACATGAGAGTCCGAATCGTACTCATGAGTCATACCGATACCATCGGTATAGCCATCATGAGTTTTGCGGCCTCGTGTTTCCATAAATCTTTGAGTGGTTGTTAATATATATATTGTTTTCTTATTTATTAGAAATCACATACTAAGAGTGCGACATTTCCTTCTAATGCACCACTTTTTCCTTAAATTAGAATTTTTATGATATTTTGAAAAATAATGTCTTAATTTTGGAAAATATTAAAGCGACATTTTTGAATTGTAAAAGCGACATTTTTGAAATATAAAAGCGACATTTTTGAAATATAAAAACGACAATTTTGAAAGTTCGGTCAATTTTTGAATTTAATTTCCGACCTCGATTTTGAAAATTAAGTCGGAAGTTTTGAATTAAAAGTAAGTTCGCTGTAAAACATTCCGGCAGGTACTCAACTGTCAATCAATAAAAATTGATCTTATCTACTCGTAAATTTTAGACAGCTTTTTTATCTACAAAAATCAATTCATGGTTCCGTTTAATTTAAAATTCTTTGTCAGACCCAAGAAACCAGGAGTATAAAATGAGCTCTCTTTGCTTATGTTGTTCTCACTCATATATTCTTCTTTCTTCGCATTTATATATTCCAATTATTCGCAAAGTAATTCCCAATAATTTCAATCATATAAGATGAGTGATATTAAAGAAAACGAAAAGCTGAAGGTTGTTGTCATTGACCATGACCTTGAGAGTGGGGCTGATCTAGAAAAAATCGATGATTTTCAGCAAGATATGATTGGTTTACAAGGTAATGATCTTATTCTTGAGAAAAGAATGTTTTTCGTCAATAATGCAATCGACGAGATAGGATTCACTAACTTCCATGTTAAATGCTTCTGCATAGCTGGCTTTGGTTATTTTAGCGACAGCCTAATTGGGCTTTGTCATAGTAGTGCTGCAACGTACGTAATTTTACAGTTCAGTTCAAGCTCAAACCCGTATCCTACTGCTACAGAAGTACAATACGCGGGCTTATTTTTAGGGTGTTTGTTTTTCAGTATGACAGCAGATATTATTGGAAGAAAATTGGCATTTAACTCTTCCCTTTTATTATCTGCGATATTCGGTATTATAATTGGAGCATCTCAAAACTTTGCAATGTATCTCATCTTTCTTTTCCTTAGTTGCTTCTGTATTGGGGGTAATTTAGCCCTTGATGCTACAGTATTTCTCGAATTCTTACCAAGTAAATATCAGTTTCTTACTACGGTCTTCGCTTGTTGGTGGTCTATTGCTCAAACTATTGGTTACGCTGTGGCATATGCATTCATGTCTCAACCGAAGTATTACTGTACTAGTGCAGATGATTGTCCATCATCTAAAAATAGAGGTTGGCGTTATATTTGGTATATTGATTCTCTGATAGTTTTGGTTATGGCTTTAGGTCGTCTTTTTTTCAAATTAGATGAAACTCCAAAATATTTGGTAACTAATAATAAAGATGAAGAGGTGGTTGAACAATTACAAAAAATAGCTGCAAAATATGGCAGAACTTGCTCTTTGACGGTTGAAGATTTGACAAGCTGCGGTAAAGTTGACAAAAATGCTTTTGATACATCAAAGCCAACATTTAACGATTTTATCAGAGCAGGGTGCAAAAATGTAAAGGCTTTATTCAGCACCCCACTTATGGCTAGAAATACAATATTATTAATGATAAGTTGGTTTGGTATAGGAACCGCTTACCCATTATGGGCACAGTTCTTACCGACATATTTATCTTCTAGAACTGATGATTCAATCTACGGTAATACTGTCAAGGATACTTACACTGATGCTTTAATTTCAAACAGTCTTTCCTTCTTTGGTCCGATTATAGCAGGTGGTTTGATTTTAATTCCTAGAGTTGGTAGAAGAGGTACGTTAGCAATAGGTGCATTATTACTGATGATATTCTTCATGGCTTATACTTCAGTAAAAACTAGACCGCAAAATATTGCATTTTCAACTGTTTCTTATATTACAGTTTATATATATTATGGTTGCATATATGGGTTTACTCCAGAAGTTTTACCAAGTTACGTGAGGGCAACTGGATCGGGTATGGTATTTTTGGCTAATAGAGTTGGCGGTCTTATTGTGCCCGTGATAGCGTATTATGCCGATCCCACAACATCCATTCCCATCTGGATATGTTCTGCTTTTTTTGGAGTTATGGCAATCGTTGCATTGTTTTTTCCTTTTGAACCCTCTAATCAAAGATGTGTTTAATATATAACAGTAAGATAAATATACATATCCTAATCAATTACAACATTAGTAGTTTCAAAACTCAAAAAATATGATTTAGCCTTTAAATTTTATTCTAATGAGGACGTCACATACCTACGCTTTCTGTTTGATATTGGCTAATATTTCACTACAGTTATCGATCTACTTGCCGATCACCATTGACACTATTGTGTATAAGTTCTAAGATATTGATTTTACAACACTATATAAGGGAGGACACCACCAACATAATTGTACAAACTAAATTTTTGTAAGATATAGCTCAGGTAAACCCCCGTATCATCTTAATTACTAGAATTTGCTTTACTAGATAACTTTGCTTGCTCAACCAAATTGACGGGAGCATCCATTGTTTCGAGGTTTATTTCAATTAACCTAATTTTATCATTTTTCGCAAACTTTGCATCAGAAAATAATGCATCTAATTCTTTCGCTTTATATACTGAAAGTGTTTCATAATCTGTTGATTTAAATGTTTCTAAAATCTTTTTATGATCCCATGGTTGGATATTATTATATTCAGCAGTTTCACCATGAATTAACTTTTCGATTGTGTAACCATTGTTATTCAATACAAAAATATAAGGTTTGGTTCCATTTCTTATCATTGTTGAGATTTCTTGAACAGTTAACTGCAAAGAACCATCTCCAACAAATAAAATAGCTCTTCTATCTGGATCAATCTCTTCGGAAGCAATAACAGCACCTGCGAGTGCACCAACCGAGTAGCCAATTGATCCCCATAAGACTTGAGAAATTGCAATTACATTTTTGGGAAATCGAGTTTGTATGATCCCGAATGAAGAAGTACCGGTTTCAGTAATGACAGTATCGCCTTCTCTCAACCATGAGGAAAGTCTCGTCCACAACCATTGTTGAGTAATTAAAGCATCACTATCTTGAGACTCATTGGGGAATGCATAATTGGGCTTTGTCATAGTAGTGCTGCAACGTACGTAATTTTACAGTTCAGTTCAAGCTCAAACCCGTATCCTACTGCTACAGAAGTACAATACGCGGGCTTATTTTTAGGGTGTTTGTTTTTCAGTATGACAGCAGATATTATTGGAAGAAAATTGGCATTTAACTCTTCCCTTTTATTATCTGCGATATTCGGTATTATAATTGGAGCATCTCAAAACTTTGCAATGTATCTCATCTTTCTTTTCCTTAGTTGCTTCTGTATTGGGGGTAATTTAGCCCTTGATGCTACAGTATTTCTCGAATTCTTACCAAGTAAATATCAGTTTCTTACTACGGTCTTCGCTTGTTGGTGGTCTATTGCTCAAACTATTGGTTACGCTGTGGCATATGCATTCATGTCTCAACCGAAGTATTACTGTACTAGTGCAGATGATTGTCCATCATCTAAAAATAGAGGTTGGCGTTATATTTGGTATATTGATTCTCTGATAGTTTTGGTTATGGCTTTAGGTCGTCTTTTTTTCAAATTAGATGAAACTCCAAAATATTTGGTAACTAATAATAAAGATGAAGAGGTGGTTGAACAATTACAAAAAATAGCTGCAAAATATGGCAGAACTTGCTCTTTGACGGTTGAAGATTTGACAAGCTGCGGTAAAGTTGACAAAAATGCTTTTGATACATCAAAGCCAACATTTAACGATTTTATCAGAGCAGGGTGCAAAAATGTAAAGGCTTTATTCAGCACCCCACTTATGGCTAGAAATACAATATTATTAATGATAAGTTGGTTTGGTATAGGAACCGCTTACCCATTATGGGCACAGTTCTTACCGACATATTTATCTTCTAGAACTGATGATTCAATCTACGGTAATACTGTCAAGGATACTTACACTGATGCTTTAATTTCAAACAGTCTTTCCTTCTTTGGTCCGATTATAGCAGGTGGTTTGATTTTAATTCCTAGAGTTGGTAGAAGAGGTACGTTAGCAATAGGTGCATTATTACTGATGATATTCTTCATGGCTTATACTTCAGTAAAAACTAGACCGCAAAATATTGCATTTTCAACTGTTTCTTATATTACAGTTTATATATATTATGGTTGCATATATGGGTTTACTCCAGAAGTTTTACCAAGTTACGTGAGGGCAACTGGATCGGGTATGGTATTTTTGGCTAATAGAGTTGGCGGTCTTATTGTGCCCGTGATAGCGTATTATGCCGATCCCACAACATCCATTCCCATCTGGATATGTTCTGCTTTTTTTGGAGTTATGGCAATCGTTGCATTGTTTTTTCCTTTTGAACCCTCTAATCAAAGATGTGTTTAATATATAACAGTAAGATAAATATACATATCCTAATCAATTACAACATTAGTAGTTTCAAAACTCAAAAAATATGATTTAGCCTTTAAATTTTATTCTAATGAGGACGTCACATACCTACGCTTTCTGTTTGATATTGGCTAATATTTCACTACAGTTATCGATCTACTTGCCGATCACCATTGACACTATTGTGTATAAGTTCTAAGATATTGATTTTACAACACTATATAAGGGAGGACACCACCAACATAATTGTACAAACTAAATTTTTGTAAGATATAGCTCAGGTAAACCCCCGTATCATCTTAATTACTAGAATTTGCTTTACTAGATAACTTTGCTTGCTCAACCAAATTGACGGGAGCATCCATTGTTTCGAGGTTTATTTCAATTAACCTAATTTTATCATTTTTCGCAAACTTTGCATCAGAAAATAATGCATCTAATTCTTTCGCTTTATATACTGAAAGTGTTTCATAATCTGTTGATTTAAATGTTTCTAAAATCTTTTTATGATCCCATGGTTGGATATTATTATATTCAGCAGTTTCACCATGAATTAACTTTTCGATTGTGTAACCATTGTTATTCAATACAAAAATATAAGGTTTGGTTCCATTTCTTATCATTGTTGAGATTTCTTGAACAGTTAACTGCAAAGAACCATCTCCAACAAATAAAATAGCTCTTCTATCTGGATCAATCTCTTCGGAAGCAATAACAGCACCTGCGAGTGCACCAACCGAGTAGCCAATTGATCCCCATAAGACTTGAGAAATTGCAATTACATTTTTGGGAAATCGAGTTTGTATGATCCCGAATGAAGAAGTACCGGTTTCAGTAATGACAGTATCGCCTTCTCTCAACCATGAGGAAAGTCTCGTCCACAACCATTGTTGAGTAATTAAAGCATCACTATCTTGAGACTCATTGGGGAATGGATCTTTGGAAACGGGTTTTGGTATATACTTCTCAGCAGCTTTCTTTAACCTATCAGAATTAATGAGTTTTTGTAAAACCTCCTTCATTCTCACATCTGGATAGTTAGCACTTCTTATCTTAGAGTAATCAGAATGAAATTCAACAACATTTTTTGTTTGATACGAATATGAAAATGATCCGGTGTTGAAATCACTAAGCATTGCACCTAGGGACAAAACCAAATCAGAAGACTCAACAGCATTCTTTACTTCAGGATAGGATAAGGAGCCAACGTAAACACCAGCAAACCTGTCACTATCTTCATCGATGTATTTTGCTCCTTTTGCCATTGGTGTAATTGCATATTTGAATTTGGTCAAGTTTATCAAATCTCTTGCTTCCTTTGTGGCATCGTGTCTAACAGCACAAGCATCGATTAAAATAACTGGATTCTCAGACTTCTCTATCAAATCTAAAACCCTGTCTAATACTTCATTTTGAGTCTCGTCGTTGTTCAATTCTGGCTTTAAATTAAGTGGAGTGTTCAATCTCTCTATAGGAACCTCAACATCCACCATATTAGCTGGAAAAGCCAAGTAAGTAGGTCTTTGATGAACATACGCCTCTCTAATGACTCTGTCTATCTCATCTGGTGCACTAGCTCCATCTTTAAGAACAGCAGTTGTTTCTGTTATATGAGATGACATTTTTTCAAATACAGTGAAATCTCCGTTACCTAAAGTATGATGTAACAATAATTGTTTTTGTTGAGCTGCAATTGACGGAATCCCAACTATATGTAAAAGCCCAACATGCTCTGCGTAAGAGCCAGCAATCCCATTTAAAGCAGATAGTTCACCGACACCAAAAGTAGTGACAACTGCTGCAAAACCACCACCATCTACAGTGTTTGTACCACATTTGACTCGTGAATAACCGTCAGCCAGATAAGCTGCGTTCAACTCATTAGTGGAAGCAGCCCATTTTAAGTCATCGACTTCGTCGATTTTATCTAACAAAGTAAGGTTGAAGTCACCTGGAACACCAAAGACCGCACCAACATCTAAGGGTTTTTGGTGTATTCTTTCGAAAAGGTATCTTCCCAAGCTGATAGTTTTATGTTCAGACATTGATTAGTAAGGTTTAACAAAAAATACAATAATGTCAATCTTATAATATATGTAAAGAATAGCACTTATATATAAATGGAATCTAAAAGAGCAAATTATTACGGTTGCTGTTAGGCACTCACTTGCCGCAATTAGTCACTTTAAGCTCTACGAATTTTTAAAATAGTCGCGACCACAAAAAATACACACTAAAGTTAGTTTGCTTTATAGTTTGCATGTTGCACGATTATTATATGATCCAGCTAAGTAGAAATGTTTCTATATACAATATTGCCTATTATACTGGAAGTTTCGTGATATCATTTGATACTTCGAAGTAAACAACCTCTATATGCGATGATGATGTAGATTAGGTTAATTTTGTTGAATCTTGAGAGTAAGTTATAACGATTTCGTATGAAAATTTTAGATCTTTACTGAATTTTAGCAACAAAAATGTGTACTCGATACGTAGAGTGCTCATTTGAATATTGAGTAAAATATCATGTTTCATCATCCCAAATGCTTTCATCCACGAAGTACAACCAATTGAAACCATTCCAACTACTTATAATACCGATTCCACAATATACACTTATGAGCATCAATTTCAAGAACTCTAATCTTCTCAAAATTTCGAACTTGTGTTCGAATAAATCTATAAGACTAACCAAAGTAACGACTGGAATGAGACCAAGTATATAACCGTTGATTACTCTGTCCAATATTATACCACCTTGACCAACAAAATATTTCGGAAGCCTGACCACTTTTTTGAAGTTGAAATAGTATATGATATACCACAATAAAGTGTAGACTACTTTTGTTAGCCACTCGTTACAAGTGAAAATTAATGGGAATAAAGAAACATATGCACAACTCACCAATAAGTTGAAAGGGCCCAATAATCTTTTGTCTCGACTGACTAGGAATGTAATTGGGAAGATAACAATCAATATTGCCTTTTCATGGACGTGCCAGCCGAATAAAAATGATGCGTAGCCACATAATGAAAGTGCACCAATGAACCTTCTAAAATTAGGTTGGAGGAACAAAGGTATCAACGCCATTACTTGATAAAATAAAGTGAGGAAGAACGTCAATTTTGGACTTATAGTTGGCAAAATCAAGAATTCAATATCCCCAACAATTCCTCTAGTTGATGAGTTCAATAAGTCATGATTTGATAATAGTTCTGGATTAAAATTAAATATTTTTTGTAAAGGTAATCGACTTAATGAAACTCGTTTGTAGATTTGGATCAACAATCTATCAAGAAATGAGTAGATTGCCCAAATATTTGGTGCCCAATATGCATGTGTCAATCCTCTACTGAATGGAAACAATCTTTCCAAGAGGTTTGGAATAACACCATAATATATGAACGGACCAAATGCAATTGTGAATACTGTAAGTACGACCACACCTAGCTTGATTAGGTTTTTCCATCTCACTAGAGATACGCAATTGGTTAGGAAATTTTTATTGGTATCAATCTCAAGATTCAAGCAATAAGCACGAAGTAAAAAAATGAAAACAGCCGGTGCCAAATATAAATAAATATGTTTGAAACAAAGTAATAAAGCAAACCAAAACCCACACCACAAATACTTTTTCAATCTAGCAGAATTTATCATCAAAATCAAAAGACCATACATCATTCCGTTATATTGAAAATGAATATGGTCTATGATTAACAAACCTGGTGATAAGACGAGACTTGAAGCGGCCACATATGCTCTTCTTGCTGCAGAATGTGTTTGTGTTGTATTTATGTACCATTGCAATGCAGCAAAAAGAACTATTTCACTTATGATTACGGTGAACCTTTGAAAATATATAGTTGGTAAGCCATAACTTCCCTTTTCAATGATGTCCAAGCAACCATCGTCTTTTACGACCTTTGGGACCAAATGTGATAACGCCCACTCGAAATAAGCAAAGAAAGGAGGATAGTCAAGAGTCCATTGGGATGTTTTTTCAATGTACCATTGAGATAAGGGAAGATTGTAAGTTATAGCTAACCAATTTCTGTGAACATCGAAATCAGTCGAGTGGTATCCAATTGATAGTAGTAATTTTAATGCTAGACTGACTACCCATATGTTGAGCAAAGAATATCTTCTTTCGGTATCTTCTTTCAGTAGCTCGGGACTCAATGAGCCAGATCCTTGCTTTTTCTTTCTGTCTATATTCATCTATACAAGTAGACGTTCAAGGATGTGGCAAGGCTTTGTCAATCACTGAAGGTTGAATACACAATTCGAATCTCGAAACTATATCTGTCTGGTTTTTTTTTTTTTCGTTTACTTTAGCTAATTTTAGTGGAGCTCTCAAACAATGCGGAATTTTGATTTGAAAAAGAAACATTGTAGCATATGGATATGCGCGGTCAATTCGAAAGATCACAAACCCTAAAGCTGTGAAACTTGATTGATTATATATATATTTTGCTCACCATGTGAAACAACCTACCAAAGGATATATTTGTGACAGGGCCTAATAACTATATAAGAAATGAGGATCTTTTAAATCAGTTGGATCATCTTCGATTGAAGTTTCACCCTCATTGTCTTCATTGTCAATTTTACCTTCTTTTTCATGATTACGAAATATCAAATAATATCTAGTCAAGATTGCAAAAAGAATCGTCAAACCGAAACATATAAACCAAGTCTTAAATGCAGTTGGATACGAAGGGCTTTCGGAAGACCTGAAGAGCTGAGGTGCTGCAATATTAGCAGCACAGTATATAATAAAAATAATTGCCGAAGTACTTGTACGCTTTTGAGTAGATTGAACATTAGAAGTTACTAAAGCAAGAACGTTTGGGAACGTAGCGGGTTGAATACTAAGTAGCAAATAACCGAAAAATCTAACACCTCTTCCTTTTAAGCGAAATACGAGAGCGGCACCAACTATAGGTAAAATTACAGTAGATACAATAATCCAGCATCTTGAGTTTGGAAGCTTAGAAGCCAAAATCCCAGATATAAGTATAGAAAGCCAAGTCACAACTGATGTTGGAACATTCAAAAGGGTCGTTTCAATATTCGTGAAGCCAAAGTTTTCGACAATAATATTTCCGAAAGATATGATACCACCGTTTGGTAAAATGTTTAAAATAACAAGTGCAACATATAACCAAGTTTTGACATCTACAATACATTCGATGAAAATATCCCAGCTCCATTTCTTTTCTATGTTTGATTGGCTCCTAAATATCCTGTAGTATGATTTTTCATCTTCCGTCAAAAACTTACTACTTTGTGGTGAATCAGGTAAGAAAAAAAATAAAGCAAGACTGTAGACCATTGTCAAGCTACCGTATACAATTGCAATGTATCTCCATGGCTGAAGATGTGACTTGATATGACCTAAACCGAATGCTATAAATGAACTTACTATTCCCGCGAAATCGTTCCCACTAAACCAAATTGCAACTCTGGATGGCTGTTGTTGTCTCGTATAAAATGCTGCTGAATAATACATACATATTGGTGAAGTTGCAGATTCCAATATTCCGAGCAAAAAGCGAACAACAAGCTGACCTGCATAGGATGAAGTCGACAGTGAACAAAGTAGAACTAATCCCCATAAAAGAACAGAAGTGGCTAAAAATTTGCCTGGGGGTACGAGCTGGATTAGTCTAGCTGCAATGGGTTGAAATCCCATGAAACCAAAATAAAAAATTGAGCTTACCCAAGAATATTCCTGACCCTCTAAGTGATTATCAGTCCTTAAACCATATATTGACGATGAGCCCAATGCAATTTTATCCATAAATTGAAATGAGTATGTAAGGAATAATAATGGTAATAAATGAAAGTCTACCTTTCTTGTCATGACTTTCAAGTCAATTTGAGGACCATCAATTTCTGTTTTTTCTTCCTGGAATCCCTTTTGAGCTTCAACATCCTCTTCTTCAACACGTACTGATGTTTGAGTTTTTTCTTCTTCTACACTTTTAGTCATGTTCTTGGTATACTTCTTATTAACATTTCGTATTTTTCAGCTACGAAAATAGGAAAGACCCTGTTCTTATAAGTGCAAAGAGTGTAAAAATCTTATCAGCAGGATGAATTGTACATGCCCTTTTCGGAAACGACAAACACAATTCCGCTTGAAAACAATTCCGCGTTCTGCAATTTTTTATTAAGGTCCTTAACGGCTTATCTTATCGTAGCTTATATTAGCTTATATAAGCTTACATTTACCTCAATTGCAATCTGAATGCAAAATTCTTAGTCACATAATTTCAACAGAATGTTATCAAGTGGTACATGTCTCGAAACTTTTTGTTTAGGAATTCCCAAGGTTGAACTTCACTGTCATTTATTTGGCACAATCAATAAATCTACCTTTATCGATCTAAACAGGCAAGCCAATCATCCATTCAGTGAAAGTGACATTACCGAGTTTTACACTCGAACAGAGAAGCCAATAGGTGTACTAAAAATTCTTAGAGGCATGGATGAATTTTTGATCCGAAAACCGTCGCATTTATATCGACTTACTTTGGAATACCTTGAATCAGCAAAAAATCACAATATTGTTTATAGTGAGTTTTTTTGGAATCCAACAGGTACAGTTAATGTATCTAAAATTTCATATGTTGATGCACAAAGTGCCATTGTAAGTGCAATAAAGGATGCTGAGAAAGAATATGGTATAAAAAGTAGGTTAATTGTTTCGATAGACCGAGAAGCTTCACCAGAAGCTTCTGTTGAAATGGTTAACTGGATGATAAAATATAGAGATCCGTTGGTTGTTGGAATTGGTATAGACTACCGTGAGAATGAAGGTCCTCCAGAATTATTTCTTCAGGCTTACAAGCTAGCCATAAGTTCAGGTTTCAAGGCAACTGCTCACGCTGGGGAATTTGGGTGTCCACTGACTTATATAGATACCGCAATAAATGAGCTTAAAGTGTGTAGAATTGATCATGGATATACAATATTAAATGATGAGGAATTACTTCGACAATGCATCAATAAGAATATTATTTTCACGGTGGTTCCCACGAACTCATATTACTTAAGAATTTTGCCAAAACGTGAGTGGGCAAGTAAGCATCCGATAAGATTCATGAAAGAAAAAGGACTAAAAATTTTCCCTAATACAGATGACCCAGCATTTCATCAAGTAACACCAACCAAAGAATGGATGATGATGGTGGAGGATTTTGATTACACCATCAAAGACCTTCGAGAATTTGCAATTAATGGTATCGAAGCCTGTTGGTTAAATGACGAGTATCAAAAGTCAGCATGGCTATCACAAGTTACAAAATATTTTGATATGCATATGGCTTGAATGCGTGTGAACTGTATATTTGTAAATTAGTGTGTCGCAATGGCTCGTCATTAATGCATAATTTAGTGCTTATCAAGTTCTTCTCGTGAATAATGTAGCAGCACCAAATTATGATTATTCTCACTACAAAAACAGTGGCTCCAAAATCCACAGCTTGAACAATCAATGATTTCGAATGTATGATAAAATAAATAAACGAGTGAATGTGTGGGGTTGTATGATCCTGATGGAGTATAAATTGACCAGAATTCCCCCTAAATCTTCATTGCTACATTGATCCTGTTGAAACAACAAATCATGATTGGTTATCAAGTTAACGGGTCTGAACTCGATGATCCGCTCGTTATAGAACAATTAAAAAAAGCAATAGCTGCAGGCAAAGTATTTGGAGCTGGTGACCTTGCTGAAGAAAAGAAAAAGGTCAAGTTTCCTCAATTTTTAGGCGAGTTCAAGATAGAAGATAAAGAAAAGTACAAAAATCTAGATAATAAAGACGGTGCTAAGAATGATAAAGGCCATTTAGGAAATTCAAATTTCAAAAATTTATTTCCGCCAGATAAAAAAGTTTTAACTTTTGATTTATCTCCAAACTTTGGAACTGAAATCGAGGGTATTCAGCTTAGTGACTTGGATGATGCTGGAAGAAATGACTTGGCTCTTTTTTTGGAAAGAAGAGGTATGGTTGTGTTTAGAGACCAGGATTTCAGAGATAAATCGGCAAACTTTGCAAAATCATTCGGGGAGCATTTTGGTCCTTTGCATATCCATCCAGTTAGCTTCTCCGCCGAAGACCATCCAGAAATTTTGGTCACTTACAGACCAGAGGGGGGTGGCGAAAGGTTTGATTCTGAATTTGCCAACAAGAGCTCCTCTATCGCTTGGCATTCTGACATTAGTTTTGAGAAATATCCAGCTTCTTTTTCATTTTTTGTTGCATTGGAAGTTCCTGAATCCGGGGGTGATACCATCTATGCCGATACTAGAGAAGCATACAGACGATTATCACCACCTATTCAAAAGTTTTTGGAGTCCCTCACTGCTATCCATTCAAACCATTACCAAAATAAACGTACCGAGTTAGGAGGCCATATAGCAAAAATTAAAGAAACTTATTTCACAGAACATCCGTTGATTAGGACTCATCCTGTAACTGGAGAAAAAAGCTTGTTTTACTCAAGAGCTTTCATTCAAGGAATCAAAGGCCTTAAGTCATCTGAGTCAAATTCAATTCTTTCCTTTTTGGAGGAGCATATCAATAATCCCGAGTTTCAAATACGTGCTACTCATATCGGTGGGTCTAAGAGGAACTCTAAAACAGTTATTGCTTGGGATAATCGTGTTGTCTTACATTCAGCCACTCTTGACTTCTTACGAAAGGAAACATCTAGACGACATCACTACAGAATTACTGTTATCGGCGAGCGCCCTTATCTTGAAGATGAAAAAAGGGAACAAGCTTCTTTGAATGGCCACACCAAAGAAAATCAGAGCGACCAATGAAATAGAATTATATGATATATCAAACTTCCATACGTATTTATCATTCAATCGCTATATGTAATGCTTTTGTACTTCAATTCTACAGTCGCAAAATTTTATATTATTTTAGCATGTTAAATATACTTTCATCTATAGAATTATATGAATAGAAAATACTACTGTAAGAAAAAAAAAATTTATATACAAAACTAACCCGATAGAAAGTGATAAGTGAAAATCACCAACCGAATGACTCGGTATGTAAGTGGACCTCTTCTACAACACCGTTGTTCATGTCATTGTTAAATATAGATTTTTGGAAAGATGAAGCGGCGCAGCTCACAGCAACTTTCATTGATTGGCTTCCTGAAGAGATGATTAAATTTTTTCTTTGCAAAGAAGGATAAAATCCATTCATGATGTTCAATACATTGGGTTTGAAATTGTGAATCTCAACTTGGGACATATAATTCAAATTGTTTTTCGATGATTCGAAAGTCTTCTCAGCATCTACTTCTGATGCTCCAACCTTATTGTCAAATAATTTTTCATACGTAGATTCTGCTATAGGCGGGCAGCTAACATAAATTCGAATACTTATATAGTCACCAGCTAAATCGATACATCTTTTCAAGTCGTCGGCGATCCAAAGAATATCATCACTATGGCGTATTATCCATATAAAGTCCAATTTCTTTGTTATTATTGGAATGTTGGATTGTAATTTGTCAAATATAGAATTTGATAAATCAAGTAAGAATGGAAGGGTAACAGTAACTCCACTCCCGGAAGACATTAAAATGACCTTATCAAAAGAGTGGATATCTCTCGAAGGACCACCATATGGACCATCGATGTAAACCTTTTTAGATTTGACTATGTACTGATCTAATTCTTCATATAATGCTTTTGTTAAGCCTTTTTGCGGAACGATTATGAATCTTAGTAACTCATCACTATGTATAGAACTTATCGAGAAAGGATGATTGTCTAAAATTCTTGTTCCGATGAATCTTAAATAGCAATGTTGTCCTGGACTCCACCGTATTCCTTTGATATTACTAATTGAAACTTCGTAAGAATTTTCACTTAACTTTTTCAACTCACCTTTTCTTGACCTGAGAAACATGGTATTAGGTTTAAAAGTGGTTTTTATCAAGATTCTGTAAATTACTTGAGTTGCCCAAAAGGCTAGAGCACCCCATAAATAGTTTTGCATATTTAATGATTTGTCGATATGCCATATTAATGTTCCAAAGAAAGCAATCCCACAAGCCCAATGTAAGTGCAAGAAACCTTCATAACAAACTTTTCTGATACATTTCTTCGAAGCAATGCACAACCAAGCCAAAAGAACAAAAGGTGGAATACCACTCAAGTAATAGAAATCACCATCATATACTGCTTTTAAATTGGCAGCACCACCTTCGTGTAAAGGTTGATATATGAATGGAATCGCGTGGATCACTGAAAGAATCAAAGTGGCTACACCCACGAATTGATGTATACTATTCAACTTTTCGTAGCTTATGCCTGTAACAAGACTTATCATATTGGACTTACCTGCTAAAATGTAAATGAAGGGAGTAAGCGCCGTTGCCATGACACCAGCTCTAACTGCTAACGGAGGCGATCCAAATCCTTTGCAACCTCTATACCAAAAATGAGGAATTAAACAATAGCAAAATAGGTAAAAGGAGGAAGTCACCATAAATAGACTAGATCCAACGGATGGTGGTAACGAAGTTATATAACAAAGCTTTGCAGGTACTTGTTTGTAAGCCAAATACCTAAAATATGAGGTGACAACGTATATCAAAGAGCTAAATAAGCCAGAATCTTTTTCACCCATAGTTTTAACATAATTGTAATCCTTGTATTTAAACCATATATGCTTCATGAACGCTATGAATATGACTACTACGCCAAAGTATATCGTGTATTTAGCATAGTCTGATTGAGCAGTCCAGGGAACTTTCATCTGAGATTCAGTTGAAGCCGATGCATATTCGCTTGAAGTCATATCTTTCAAACAATCCATACCATCATATTGGACGCTTCGTTTATACATTTTCTAAAACGGTGGTTGATGTAAGTGTTTTTTTCGTTAACACAACGACTTTAAAGCATGTCTAACCATATATATACTTAAGCTTCACTGATTTGAGCAAATTGCGTTTCTGCAAATGTAATCAAGAGAGAGCAAATTCTCGAGCTGAATTAGGAAGCTTCAAAAACGAGCAAAATACAGATTTCGCATTCAAAACTGGGTTTGCATCGATCTTCGAGCTAAAAAGTATTTTTAATAGCGCTCGTCCTCGTTTTGCCAAATCGTGAGTCAATTAGTATCACTGAAAGGGTATCTAGATCATATATAATAAGGGACATACCTCTTTTTATGCTCGACGTATTACTTATCGAAGTTCTTATTACACTAGGTCATGAAAAACCGGATTTTTTGGTAAAGTCTAGTAAATAGTTTTCCAATTAAGGTACCTCAGTTCAAATTTAATTAATACATAAATAAAGCTACATGTGTTAATTCGAAATGAGACAAAGAATTGAAGTTTCGAGATTTGGTTACATAATTAAGAGCAAATTGGGTTAGTCAAACCGACGGACCAGTTGTAAGATCCAAGCAATAGAACCATCAAAATGAAACTAAGTATTATTGATGAAAGTCCATATCTGTAGGAGTGTAATGTATTCAAACTGAACAATTCAACGACAAATGTGCTTACAGTTGTCAATGCACCGCAGAGTCCATCATCCAAACCGCTTAATAATTGACATGCTGTAACATGAGTAACGATAGGTACGCTGCTCATGCTAGACTTTTTACCTCTTATTAATAATGTGAAGATAGCAAGAAGTAAAGTGCCTATAATATTTGCGGAAAATGTTCCTAGTGGAAAGTTTTTGAATCTTCCATTAAAATACTTCGATAGATAGTATCTTAGTAATGCACCAATAGGAGCAAAAAGAACTGAAAACGTCCACGATCTCCAAGTGCCTCTTTTTTCCACGGCTATCAAAACGATGATTATTATGTATGAGACAATCCCGAGAACCAGTGAAGCTGATTCTAATGGTCTATAAGATTTTTTTGATAATCGAGGAGAGTAATTATCGAATAACTCAATAAAATGTTTACCCAAATGAAAACCAGCTACAGACACCCCAAATTGTGTTATCAAAACTGCCAAAACTTCCATTATTCCATATGCAGAATTTGGATAATTATATTCTTTATATGGTAATGTGTTAGCTGCTTTGTTGAAAGCTTCAAGAAAAACACTTGAAAATGAAGAACATGTTCCACAAAAGCCAGTAGTTATACCAGTATATAGTGGAATGGAACCTTTACTAGCAAAACTGTTTCTTTCAATTAATTCCAGCCAGAAGTTAGAGCTTTCAACGGCTATTCCCATTATGATACAGGCCGTAAAGTTTGCCCATATCACTCCTCCCAAATAGGCACCGTCATATGTAGTAAGTGATATCAAGCCTTTTCTGGCAAGCACACCCCAAATGGAGCCATTGATTATGTTTAAAATGATTGATGTGTTGACCGATATATTAAAAAAGCGTGAATTCGTCGGCGTTGCTTCATTCTTGCTCTGTTCACGAGAAGAACCTTCAAGTGAAGATTCAAATTCAGATACTTGTGAATCTGTTTCAGCCCGTCGCCTATGCTGTACCAGTGCATTCATATCAGTCAAAGCGTCTATAGTATGTTGTAATTCAAAAGGTCATCGTCTCGTTGCAGATAATTTATGCTATACAGTTTGATTATACATCATACTTTCAACTGTTTACAATTCAGTTTTCTCAAAAGTATTTTTTGATAAGTCGCATTATCACAGAAGATAAAATTATTTCTTTATGATATCTGACTGCACATACGATATTTTATTTAACACATATTGAGTAGGTCTTTTCGGGCTCAATTACATTTGTTCATTTTCTTTTTAAGTTCCTGCTTTCTCTAATTCAATGATTCTGGAGTAAGTTCAACTGCGAGGATTTATTTAACCAGTGAAAAGTGGCTTTACATTCTCAACAACATTGGAAAAATCGGATCTTAGTAAAGCTTTGACTGCAGGCATTGAAAGGACGATTCAAGTATGCTAAGTTTTTATAAAACATGGTACATTTCTCATCTTGATTTCAATTACAATGGAATAAGAACCAAAATAATAAACTCTTTCACAAATTGAGATCTAATCAGTGTGTCCCATTGATATTTTTGAGCCATTGTGTTCCATTGATATTTTTGATCTAAAAAACACATATATTCCAGAGCTCTGATTTATCATATTGATATTGTCTGTAAATAATGTTTTTTTTTTTTTTTGGGGGTAACTTCATTATCAATAATTGACGTTCCCAATCCATGTTTTAGATTTTTGTAACTTTCTTTTTTCGCAATCTAATGCTTCGATGCAGCTTCGGCTTTTGTAGCTTGATAAGCATAAGCAGTATTGCTTTTTGCACCGTGATTACTTAGCTCAGAATCGAAAAAAAAAAATTAGCCAGATTGCTTACCTTCACGATTAATTATATGACATCTGATAGACTATATAAATTAATCCTTTTTTGTAACTTGAAACAAAATTGATGAATAAATCACTAGTTATCTTGAATGGTTGGTTTTGAGTCTTAGTGCGATGAAGTAAAAAGTCTGCTCTACAATGTAATAATGACTTAAAGAATGATAAATACCTTTGACACTACTGGATTTAATTTCCATTTCTTTCCCTCCTATTAAACAATCAATAATCAATAATTCTAGAGGCGAAAAGAAAGTTTCAAATTTAATCACACGTCAAATTACACTCACTGATACACTTAGAGACTTGAAATGCGCTTAAATTTCATACATAAAATGATGGATCATTGCTCAACTTGTATACATTTCATAAAATTTTATGCTATACATATTAATCTAGGAGGCGGCACGTATGTAGTGGATCATTAAAGCTTTTCTTTTTTTGAAGCCAAAACTTGTCCGATGGTGTCCACGACTATCTTTTCTAAAGAGTTGAATTCAAATTTTAAAATTTCTCTTGTTTTAGTATTGCTTGCTTTACTTAATGTTTTTATATCATCTGGACCAGATCCCTTGTTTCCAACAGGAATCTTACCCTTCAATTCTGGGAAATTATCATTGATGATATCGAGCATCATTTGGGTACTAAATTGGCCATTAGTCATAAATAACCGTTTGTTCATTGTATCATCATTTTCAAAAGCTTCAATATGGGCTTTACTAACATCCCTTACATCAACAAATCCACCTTTGTCTAAATCGAACGAGTCATTGGGTCCTAATTTTATCAAAGTGTTTATCAATTCGTTTGAGGTATTCAATGTTTCTTTCACATCACATTTGAAGGCTTGGGGTCCAAACACATAAACTGGATTCACCGCAGTTAATGTTGCCTTAAAATCAGGATTTTTTTTAACAAAATCCCAGGCAAATTTTTCGGCAAAGGATTTGGCCCCATAATATGCTGCAATTGGATCTTTTATAGCTTCTTCATATGTAATATCATTCCAACTACTTTCATCAAATGAAAGTGAAGAATTTTGTTCATCAACTGATGAATATATTGCTGCATCAGAAGATGTTATAACAATTCTTTTCACTTGTGGTGCATATGATTTTACTGCATTGAAAATATTACTTGTTCCTTTGATGGCTGGGATAACTAAATCATTTTCTGGATCAGTGGTATCATAAAAGAACGGTGATGCGGTATGCAATACTATAGTAGCTTCTGGATGCGCTTTGATCGAATCATCGAAAGCTCCATCAACACTTATATCTGGGACTACTTCAAATTTGAACTTATCTGATCTCAAATTTTTAGCCAAAGATTCACCTTTGGCTGATGATCTTACGGTTCCGACGACATCGTAGCCTTTTTCGATCAAGTTTTTAACTATGTGTTGAGCTATAAACCCAGATGCACCAGAAATAAACACGGTTTTTGACATTATATAACGTAGAAATTAATCTGGATATCCTTTTAAATGACGATAGTGAAAATTAATGGGAATCGAACTTTTATATAAGTCACCATAGTCGACAAGATTACAACGTACACCAGACCCGGATTTGACTGCCTATCGTGGAAGTTTTTGGCGCTTCTCGGATCTTTGTATGGACACTACTACAGATAATCAAGCATTTATTTCACGTTGAACATCAACTTGAATGCTCTTACATTTTTGAGTCATATTTGAAAAGAACGGATAAATGCAGAATTGTTCAGGATACAAACCATCTTAGCAAACCAAAGCAGAAAATTACATTCATGAGTGATTTACTTAAGTCGTAATTTTAAACGGCTTTACCGCTGACGATTACGGCCGAGAACGATTCAATGCTTTGTTTATCACTCGCATCTCACCAAATAATGATGGCTCGTAGATTGCCTATGTGTGTCGACTACTCGTACGATAGAACACATTACTATGTGTGGTTTAAGAGTATGCATATAAAAGAAGAACCAAGCTAAAAATGGTTAATAAGGTCCTTTAGTACAATAAGGAGAAATACGAAAAAACCGTTTCAATTTGTGGCTTGGCCGTAAATCATACCTTAAAAATTAGATTAACATAATAATTAAAATTTGTCATTTACGGCCAAATTTCTGAGAGATCTAATAATTACAAATATGTGCTTGTTTCCACTAAGATCCGTAAATCAATGGCTTAATTTACTGGAAAAGTATACTTACTCAAACATTAATGTACAAACATATAAAATTTATATCAATAGCAATGTGTGCTTTAATCATAATTGGTTTAGCTATCGGTCTAGGTGTTGGTCTAAGTGAAAAAAATGATGATAATCATCATGCCTCACATTCAACTAGTGACTTAGCTACGTCACCAAATGTTTCGAACCAAACAAATTGGTGGAAGCCTGTCAAGGAAACCACTTGGGATTATCGATTGCAATCGGTACCAAAATCAACAAATACAAGTATTGAAGTCTATGATATTGATCTTTTTGATAGTTCCGTATCCACGATCAAGCTGCTACAGCAAAAGGGGCATAAAGTTGTGTGCTACTTTTCTGCGGGTAGTTTTGAGGACTGGAGACCGGATAAATCCAAGTTCGATGATGAAGACTTAGGAGAACCATTAGATGGTTGGAAAGGTGAAAAATGGCTCAACATAAAATCGACATCTGTAAAAAATATAATGATTGATAGAATTCAGCTTGCTGTCAATAAAAGTTGTGACGGTATTGACCCTGATAATTTAGATGGATATGATAATGATACTGGACTTAATTTAACCAAACAAGACTCCATAGATTATGTGGCCTTTTTATCTAATGCCGCTCACTCGAAGAATATTTCAGTCGGTTTGAAAAATTGTGGTGATATAGTGAATCAAGTTATAAGCCATGTTGATTGGGTTGTTCAGGAACAATGTATTGAATACGAAGAATGTGATAAGTATTATCCATTCATAAAAAACAACAAGCCTGTTTTCAATGTAGAATATCCTGTTGATGATGATCAAGTCAGCATAAATAGTACAACTTATGATGCAATTTGTGACTATAAAGGACGCAGTCAATTTTCAACTATAATAAAACATATGGACTTGGATGACTGGATTAGAGTTTGCTAATAACCACGTCTTCGTCATTGAATAGCTGAAAATTGAAAGTCTCATCGTTATCATGATTTACTTAGAATTTAGTAAATAGACCTGGAATAACATAAAATTTCATACTATTCAATTTATATATAAAAAAATTGTTTAGTCACCAAGATGTTTGTAAACATAGTCGAGTATCAGCTTTTGTCTATATACATATACAATTTATACGTACGCTGAGTATGTATTCTTTTCTATCATTTAAATCGCTTAATGTTATTTTATACATTTCACGTCGTAATCCAACTTGAGGAGATACCACGCTTGTAAGTTAACTAAACTATGTTTTTTTGGTGACTTTTCTTACGATGGATCACCTTCATTTGAGTAAAGTTGGATCCAAATGTACATTTTCTCTCATGTTTCAACCGATGGCCCGGTGTATGAAGAAAACAAATTCGAATTATTATATTAAACTTTTTCGATATAGAGGGAAAACTGCGCCTAAACTTATATTAAGTTTATTCTTGATTATGTGATGTTTTGAAATAACATATTCAAAGAGAGATTACTATACATAAACAAATCACTGGGTAAGTCAATTACTGATATTGACATGAAAGTGAGAATTTTACTTGTAGCCGTAAGTAGACCAGTTTGAGTCAATTCTTTCTTGTAATTCTTCACTGTAACCAGTGAAATCACAAGTTGTGAATGCAAAGTTTGGATCAACATATTGTTGAGGAAATAAACAATCGGTAACGACTTTACCACCTTTTTTCAGCTTAATTCTTGGCCCATTCG